>JAPDSC010152848.1:95706-116048 GCA_026290005.1 Latrodectus geometricus
ATTAGTCTAAAAGTTAATTGTTGTGACTTTAATAGGAAATATAATCTGGCTATAATTATACTATTGTTATTTTATACTATTAATTTGTACTAATATGTCCTTTAAATGTAATTTTAATATTGTTTCTTTTTGAAAGAAAAAATTTATCGATAACACATGGCTATGAAATTAGTTTACATATAAATATAAATAAGATTCCAATGCTAAATTGGGTAAGAATATTTTAAACACTAACTTCTATGATTTAGAACCCATAGCGTTTCAAAATTATTAAATACATATGCTGACATTTCTGCCTAATTTGTACTTTTTGGCTCCATTTTTTTGGCACGATTTGGCTCTGTGAAATGAACTGTTTAACAGTCGTTACTTCCCCATAATTATCCAATACAACATCATTGCTTTTTAGGACACTTCATACGTAGTAGACCTTATTTATATATCTAAAGAGTTTTGCTTGAGAAAGCATGTTATATATATAAGAATATCTGTTTCCTATTATTAAAAGTAGCTGGAATCGATGCTAGGACTTAATACATTGACGAAAGCAAGCTAATATTTTTTTTTTGTTTATATTCTTTTTTACAATCACATACATAAAAATGCATGCAACTATATCGAATATTTAAATGTTCAACTTACTTAAACTCTTACTTTAATGTATTCGTTAAGAAAAGAAAACTAAACTCTATCGGAGAGGGGGGAGTAAGGGCTACAAAGCCCATTTCTGTTTTCTTGATCTAAAGGCTCTGGGGCGCGATACTTTTGTCCATGTTAAGTAGTCTGTCCCACAGTATTTAATTCCCAAGCATGCTTGATATTCAGTTTTATCGAAGGGATAAAAGGCTTATTTCACGAAACATAAATCTGGAAATTTGATGAAATTTCTTAAAATTGTATGAGAAAAAGCAGAAAAGAAATGAAATTTTAATACAATTCTAGTAAAAATTCGAAAAATTATTAAATTGAAAGGCAGCATGGTAGAAATATTATCCATTAAAGTATCATTTACTGAAAAGCATTTGTAGCTAATAAATCTTACTCGTATAAAATAATATCAGAAACCCAAGCCCGTTCGTGAGGAACAGGGCGAATGAAGTCAGAAAAGGAGCGCCTTCCATTTTTGAGCAGAGAAACTCAACCATGAAGGCGGAAGTATGACTTTGGCTCCTAGATGGCATCACCATCTGACTCTTCCAATTTAGAGATAGGAAGCCAAAGAAGACACAAGGCCTGGATCTCAACACACCCAGAGATATTAATTTGGAATAGGAGGACACTACGACCACGACATATCTTGAACAAGACGGATCTTCGGATAAATCGGGATTCGAACTCACCACCTTCCGTTAACAAAAATGGCGCCCTAACCAACCAGGCCACCTCGGCCTACAGTAGGTAGGGAAAATTATAAATACTCTGAATCTAGTGCATAGCTATATGTTTCACTAATTTAAAAAGCTATTAAAATTTTATGTACATACTCAGAATACTAAAGTTCTATGTGTACTTTTGCGTGTCAAAAGCACACGTAACGTAGTTGTCACCCTATGATAGTCCATATTTATTAAATTGATTATTCACAATGGTAAATGTTAGTATAAATTGCTTGTATAAAATTGGGTTAGTATAAAAATAAATATATAAACGAAAGCTGCTACTTATATACACACAAATTGCTTGCATAAAATTGCATTAACATAAAAAATAAACGAAAGCCAACAATTTAAAATAAGATGGTGAATAAATGTACAGTATATTTCTATTCATACATTTAAACATATTCTTTGATTATGGTAAACGTTTGCATAAATTGCTTGTATAAAATTGCATTAGTATAAAATAATAAACGAAAGCTAACACTTGTATATACACATAAACTGCTTGTATAAAATTGAGTTAATATAAGAAAAAAGTAAATGAAAGCTAACTCATTAGTATAAATTGGTGAGTAAACGAATAATGTATTTTCCCTTTTTAATCACACTCTTTGATTATGTTAATAATTAAAAAGCAAGATAATTGTATAAATAAAGAGAAACAGCACAAAAAATTTTTATCTTTTATATTTAATTAATGATGTCAAAAGTTTTAATTTTTAATCATTAATTAAATTTTTATTTATAATAAAAAAATTACAAAATCAGAATCAATTGAATTTTCAAATGTAGAAGCATATTATTTATTTATATATTTGCTTTTACTACAAAAAGGCATTACTTACTTATGCGCTCTGCTGTTGTCGATCACTTCCACTTCTTGTCCCTCGGTTACTTCAAGACCTTCCGAATCCCCAGACCTTGGGGTGTAGTCCATAACAACCACATAAACGGAGGGCTGAGAACAATAACAGTTCGTTAGTAAATATAAAAGGGAATAATTTGTGAATAATAATATGAAATAATAGTCAAAATTGCTTAATATAGTGAGGTAAAACGAATAAATTCAATTTTTATATACAGGGAAAGTTGTTCCATATGAATTTAGTTATAAAAATGAGTTCTTTCACCTCCTGTGAAATAAGTGTGAGGAATAATCTACACCACGGTTAGCTTTTAAATATTCTTTTAATTATTTAACAACATCTATATTCCACAGATAGAAAATAACACACACACTACATAATATAAAAAAAAATAACATACGAACAAAAAGATTCTTAGAGACATCTTCGGAAGCAGCAGTCTCTTGTGTTCGAGATTATCTCATCATCTGTCAGTTCGTTTTGACCGTTAGAGGGCGTTGTTCTGTTACACTTCAATTATTTCGCTATTATTATGTCAGATATAGTAATTATTGTGACATTTATGGTAACTGCTACGTCAGATAATTGTAAAAAAATAACTTTCACATAGCAACTTAAAAAAAAATGTTTTAATAACATTTTTTTTAAAATTGAATATCATTTAACAAATATTATAGTCACGTAATTTTAGCAAAAAATAAAGTTATTTTATATATTAAGGTATTATTACACCTACACATTATTTTTCAATCAAATAAAAAGAAAAAAGAAATTCATTACCGTAAATATTGTATTTGAATTTTCGTTAATGCATTTCATTACCAAAAAAAAAAAAAAAAAAAAATAATAATGCTTGAGTTTATTAAAGTTTTTCTTTAAGTCAGTATTTGTGGGAGAATGTATTTTAAGACGTAGGTTTCGTTTTGATTTTTCAGGTCACTAAGGCTAATTCCACTGATTTCTTTTTTAATGGCGGGCACCCTTGAGCAAGTAAGCACATTAGCCCATTTGACGCAACAAGGTTAGAAACTGCTACTCATTTTATCGTTACCCGGTAGGCATCTGTGAACCAAGTCACGGAGGTACGAGTAGCACACCATCACAAACCTGTTTATAGGGAGGACCACATTCATCCATTATCTGAGGAAAGGACAAGAAACAGAGAGAGAGAGAGAGAGAGAGAAAGTGCATCCATACCCGAGCCGGGGTTCGAACCCAGGTCCTCCCCATCCGTGGTCAATTACGCTAACCACTAGACAGGTTGGGCGGCATTCCACTGAAATTAGCAGCTCAAATTGGATTTCGAAACATTGCAAACATCCAAACTGAAAGTTCCAAACTGTTGTTGTTGTCTTGTACCTGCTAAGCTGGCAGTATAGGGTACACTGCTCCACTTTTCCAACTGAACCATAATTTTTTATGGAGTCCGACTTCCTCAGTACACATATGCCATAGGTACCGACTTATCTGGTAGATAACCATCCACAACCCGTTTATATAAGAAAGAGACAAAGATAGGAGAAAGAAAGATATATCCATTCCCGAACCGATATTCGAACCCAGGACCTCCCTATCCGCAGTCAGAAACGCTAACCACTAGACATGGGGAGTGGCGATCCAAACTGTAAGAACTGAAATTAAGAAATGCTGATGAGAGGATAACCATTTAACTTCCAACTTAATTTTCAAATATGTTGAAAAAAATACACATTGCTTCTGTCAAACTAGACTTTCTATGCAAAATGTTATCTTAGACAAATAATCCAACTAAATTTCATTTGTTTCCATTTATGTATATCATAAATTATTATAGTAGTTATTGTAAAATTTGTTATGTAATGTAAAAAAAAAAAGAATAGTTTCATAAAAAAAACAATTTTGCAAACAGGAAGCAAGCAGTCCATTACAAAATGAAGTCAGCAATATTATATTCACCAATATTACCATTATAGTAGTAAAATTGTCAAATATGTCTAATAATGTATTAATTAGAAATTTTATATAACTTGCAAATTATGCTGGGAATGGGAACACAATTAAAAAGTTATGAAAATTTAATAAATCAATTCAAGTCAAAACTTAATTTTTTCGTTCTTTTTTCTTTCTGAACTTGTAGCTTTTACTGATCTTTGAATTCATAAATTAAAATTTTAATTTCTAAAGTGCAGATTTTTTGGATTTTTAAAAATAATATTCACTAATTTTTAGTAAAATTTATTACAACTATGTTTAAAATCAAAAACTTCATAACATTCAGTAACAATTTTTTATGCATTCAAATATTAAGATACTCTAAGAACTTTTTCTGAAAAATTGAAAAAAACAATTCTTATTATGAAACTTTTTAACTAAATGTAATAATATTTTGATTAATCCTATGAAAGTAGTAATGATGCTTTTAAAATATTGCGCTTGTTCATATTACTATTCACTAACTTCAAGGTAATCATGTAAATTTTGGTTAAATTGTTGAAATTTGTTGCAAACTATCACAGAATAATTATCGTATAGTTAGTTGATAAATTACTAAACATATCATGAAATAAAAGAATGAACTGTTTTTATAGATTGTGGTAATTTCTCTCAAGCAGTTATTTTGAAAGAGCGATTTCCCTATGAGTTGTTGTCTTGACTGATAACAAAGACGCTTTGTAGACTGTTACTAACAACAAATGAACAGCCGGCTGAGGGCTGTAGCTCGTCCTGTAGCCTAGCCTCACTAGTTCAAGCAGATATTTTATATTTTCCTCTTCCTCACTCCTAAGCTGTTGGTCTTGGATTCGAATCCCGTTGAATGTTTCTTTCTCTCTCTGTGTTTTTTTATCCTTTCTTCTGGGAGGATCAATGAATGTGGCCCACAATATAAATGGGTAGTGTGACGTGATGATGTTATTCCGTGATTTATCCCATAGGTACCGACCGGGTAACGATAAACGAGTAGCAGTTTTCGGCCTTGTTGTGGCAAAGGGTTAGTCACCTAGTGCCCAAAAGGTTAAAAAAATTGTGCCTCCAAGCGCATACAGAAAGATTTTCAACCTGACTCAATTATCCTGCATTAGTTTACTGCTCATTGTGGCATCGTGGGAAATGAAATGACTAATTTTCTAGCAAGAACCGAATTATTATAAATCTTATGAGTTTGAATACTTCAAAATTCCTAATGAAATTAGCATTTAAGAGGAAATTTGTCTCTCACTTATCAAAGATTAAAGAAAAAGCCTAGTCTAGCCTCACTAATTCAAAGCCAGACATTTCATATTTTCCTTGTCCTATAGTCTTGGCGTTATTTGATTTCCTGACTTGGCACGATTGTCTGAATACCCATCCTTTTAAAATTCGACTTAGACTCCAGTCTACATCCTCTGTAATTCTGAATAATTCATTGACAAGAAACATATTGATGAATTCATTATTTTATAATTTAATTGTTCTTAAATATTGAGAACCAAGATCAAGGTTAGTGATAAAATGCTTGTCATTTGCTTACATTAAATAGAGTAGGAGTTGTGTAAAAAGAGTAAAAAAAATTCCTTAACTTACCAACAATATATTAGATAATGCTCATAAATTAGGAGACAAAGAATTGAATGCAAGCCTAAAATAGATTTGTCGGTTTTGTTTTTTCGTTCTAAAATTCCAAGACTGTCTATTGGATCAGATCTCGTACGATTAGCAATATAAGATCTGTAACGTAATAGTCTACAGGGTCACAAAAAGTTATGGAAAACAGCGCATTGTAAGTAATTGCTGTTTTTTAAAATTATTACAATCTTAGAGCTCTAAAAAAATTCTGCATAAATTAAAGGAAAAAAAGAAATATACTCTTAGCTCGTCGTGATACTCCTAAAAAAGGTGAAAAGAATAGAGAATTTTTTGTGTAATGCTTATGTTCAGTGGAAAATTAAACGTGTCTCTAATTTTACCTTCGATCATATTCATAATTATAAATTGTGAGTCTTAAAATAAGAGTGAAATTAAAATTTATGAAGAACCATGCATTCACAAGTTTTAAAATACACTTGAAAAAATTTGTATGAAAGGTTGTAATCATTAGACTCTGATTTTAATTGAAGTATTCTGATATTTACACGGTAAAAATAAACCAAGAAAGTAGCAATTCTAATAAAAAAGAAAAACCTGAAACCTAAATATTTAAAAGAAGTAATTGTTATGGAGTATGAAATGGAATCTAAACATGATGTAAAATCTTTATATAAAAATATGAGCAAATAATGAAAAAGTAAATTCGTAATTAATAACCGAGAGAAGATGTAGCTTATGTTTTGTGAAAATCGAATTAAAGAAAAACAAGAACGTATAGAGCAGAAATATTTTTGTTTTTTCTATCTTTTCTTGGCATCACGCCGAAGGTTTTGACAGGGAATAACCGAGGAATTATTTTTCTGGTTTTCATATCTCAAAACAAAAATTTGTCTTTAATAACTCATATTTAAAATTGAAAAATACATAATTTTGTTTTCGTAATGTTCCTTACAGAATTTTAATAGTGTTAAAATTCATATTTAACTTTAAAAAATTGAAATTTATTGAAATTAAAAATTTTAAACTTTTAAATATCAAAATAAAATATTTAGGGAAAATTCAAGTTTCTATTGCAGAAATGTATTATTTATTACATTTTATTACAGAATGTTGTATAGCTAGGCATTTCTTGCTAAAAAGAAAAGAGGTATAATGAGAATATTTTTGAAATTAATGTTCATAGTTTTAAAGTCTTTATATTTCTGTTCTTTTCATCTGAAGCTTACTATATATATTATACAGAAGTTAATTGTATTTGATAAACATTTCTTTCTAATTAGACAACATAACTTTTGACCAATTGATCAAATGCATAAAACCATATAGTTTTTTTTTTTTAAAAAAAGAAAACATTCGCTAAACAATAATAAAATTTCATTTTCTTATAATTTCATTTTATTTAACATGAATAATAAATTTTTAAGAAAATACATTTTCAGAAGTATTTTTCATAAGAAATCTTTCAGAATCAAAATAATTTTCATAAAACTAATAAATTTATTTTAAAATATATATTTATCAAATTTAATATGTGTACGTGTATATACATAGGTCATATTTTAAAGTGAAATCAAAACATATTCTTTAGATAAAAATTACTTAATTATAAAATCCAAATATTGAGGCTTAGTGCTTTTTCCTACATTGGAAAATTTATGTTAAAAATAATAGAGTTTAAGAATGTTAAAAAAGTTCCAATATAAATAAATTTCGATCAATATAAATAGTTTTGAAATACTGTAGAAAATTATTAGAAGCTAGAAATTTGGCTTTTAGTGTCTAAATATGAAAGCGATTTGAAATTATTCAAGAAAGATAAAATTAAATAACCAAGTAAAACCTATTTTTAGAAAAGTTAAAAAGCTTAAAGAATCAAATATAGAACAAAATAAAAAATTAATAAATTTTATTTACTGAATTAAAATAATATATAAGGTAGATTCAAACCCTTTTTTTGTAAACATTTGGAAATAAATTGTGTGTGTGTGAATAAAAATCTACTAAAACAACAAATGTTTACACTCATAAATGTTTAGTGAATCCCATGAATAAAAACACTTTGTAACAATTTTGAGAGCATTATGGCAATTAGCAAGTAATAGATATAAATATATGACAACTTTAAGTGAATTATATATATATATTTAGGTACACAATAATTTTCATGGCAACCGAGACAAATTGCCAAATTATGTAAAAAAAAAAAAAAAAAAGCTAAAATTTAGGAGCAACTATACACACTTTCACCATAGGTTTGCATTTGAATTAAATAGTATTTTTTTCAGTGTAAACCTTGTAAAAAATGTTGACAATATTTAATTTACAGAGGAGGAGTATTCAAACTTAAAATGTGGAAAGATAGTGGGGCTCAGTTAATTGGCGAAACAAAAGGCATATTAAACGCAATCGCTTAGGTATATAACTCAAAAATTATTTGTGAGTGATTGTAGCTAGGCAATAATCTTGGCGTCATTATTATTCCCGTCGCTGTGTAAATCAAGGTGTACCTTTTCCAGATTACAGTAATAAACAAATAATAAGTTCATGATCATTCAAGAAAGAAACATATTATGCCTGGTTAATCTGATGTAAGAAAAGCATGATATAAAGAGGTTTATGTTTTTGATAGATGATTAAAATAATTATCTCAATTAATATAGGCGTTTTGAAAAACATCTATATGTAATACATTGTTATCATTCAGTAGATATTTACGAAAAAAAATATATTGTATGCATATTAAAACAAATATAGAAAAAATAACTTTTGTTTACAAAGAAATAACATATTATATTGTGAATTTAAAAACATAATAATTTGATGTGAAACTTATAAAAGCGGTGCAAATTACATCAATAAAAATATATTCTTAAAAATTTTCACTAAGATTTTATTGAATTTTTAAACATGTTATAAACAAATACTCATTCAATAAAAAGTGAAAACCGTAAAAAGATTTTGAAAAATTCTGAATGATGTGTTCTGTTCAGATTTTATGCAATCCAAAAGCTATTGATTGATAAAATTGGAATGTCTAAGCCTGTGTATTAGGTGAGTAGATTTCAAATTGATTTTATAAAGACAAGGAGTTCCTCAACGGAAAAAATACCATGATATTAAATTTTATTGCAAAAGACTTATAGTAATGTTTGAATATTATTATATTCAAAAATGTCCGTAATATGCTTTGTATGTTCAAAATCTGACATTTTCTGTTACACTTTTATTTACTAATTAAGCATATTTTCCTTACAATAAAATGACAAAGATTGTTAAACCTAAAATAAAGAATTTCTGGATCAAATAAAACTTTAAAATTCACTTATTATTTAATTTTGTTTTATCATTTATCTTTTCCTACCATTTTCTATTATAATTTCATTCTATTATAAATTATTCTTATACATTATCATAAATTAATTATAAATGTTATTCTAATAAATGAATCTTGTACCACTTGTGTTAAATAGATTAAAGGACTAATTCAAACTACTGATGTGTAATACTGGACTACAAGGATTTCTACTTTCAGCACTACAAGGGGCAAAAGTGATGTGACCTTATGTAGGTAGAAACTCAGTGCGAGTGTAATCCGAAAAGTTGACCTTCGTAATTTAGAAACAGGGCTCAAGTAGAAGAGTCCTAGACTTAGTCTGCCACTCTCAGAGATATCATTTCACATGGAGGACATTGCGACCATGATATATTAAATGTGCCCTAGTCATCAATAGTAAACACAATGAATGTTTGATTGGGTTGGGTTTGAACTCACTATCTTCTGATAACGAGAACGAACGTTCTAACCAATGGCGGTCCCTAGTCAAAATAATACAGCAAAGATTTTGTTTTCATATATTTAATATATAACTGGAATTTATTTTTTATATGGAATGTGTAATATGTCATGAATAATAACTGAATATTTTAAAATGGCTGAGTTTTATGTATAAACTATTATAATACTTTTTCACATATGAAAAAGTGGGTAAAATTTATATTTTCTTTTATTTATTTTTGTCTTATATCGTGAAAGAAATATGTTGTAATTTGTAACGGTGTTACTTAAGAAAGAAGTATAAATCTGGGTTTTTATCTAGATTTAATAGCTTCTTTTTTTTCTAGGGTAATGTAAATCAAAAATTTAATGATTAAAAAGTTATTAATACAACAAAAATGAACTTTTTAAATTGGAATTCTGGATATTAAATTTCAAATGGATATTTTCTGGGTTCTGCAAATTAGGACTCCTGATATTATAAATTATGAAAACTTTGTGATGGAATTATAGTTCGTATAATTATACGAAAGTTCACTGTAACTGTAATTTTTACATATGAACAAATTTAATTGAATCCTTAATAATACAGTTAAATCAAATTAAAATATATACCTGTATAAGCTGATAAAGACTCCATCATGACAGAAGTGAATATTTTATCCAAATTTTTCGAAATTTTATCCAGATATTCTAATACATTTAGGAGATCATCATTTAAATAATCCAACGTTTTTTTCTGGTATTTTACTTCAAGAATGGAAGACCGTTCACAAATCAGCACACAACTTTTTCCCACAAAATTTTTCTACAACCGTTATTTGCTGACACAAATTCGAACACTTTTTTACCACCAGAATGAAGCACAACTGATTCTTCTCTTGACCCAATTTAAAGCAGAAGAGTTAGCGCTGAACCTTCATTAGAACAAAAGAGAGTGTAAAATAAGCTTGTGGAGACAGTTCGGCTAGCATCATTTACAAGACAGCTGATACGGCACACAAGGTGCGTTTGCCCAGGAATATCCGTAGCATACTAATATTTTTGCTCGCGATTCTTGATGCTTTTGCAAAGGCCATGTGGAATGTTTCAAATATCGAGGTGGGTTTTTAGCGCTTATCGACTGTCTCTATTAATGGAACAGCAGGAAATAGACTAAAAACAAAACTCTTTATTTTAAGTTTGATACAACCACTGAGGGTTATTGACTTTATTAATTTTAAAAACTTAGAGAAATTTTACATAGTAGTAAGGAAACTCAATTGTAACTTCAAATAATTAGTACCTCTAGTTATTTTCTCGTGATTCAATGTTATTTTATTTTTCGATTAATATTTGAAACAGGGTATTAGAAATTTCCACATACTGTTGAAATAAATTTAAACATTAAATTTAAATAAATAATTATAATTTATTTAAAAATAATAATAAAATATGAAAGTTACTTTTTTCTCTTTAAAAATACAATTACATTCTTCAAAATTAAATAATTTTCCTAATAATTTATAAGAGAATTAAATTTAAATATCTGTAGAATGATATTATGTTTTTATTACATACTACTTTAAAAAGCTTTCTTAGTAGATGATATATTGATTCCTTGTGTTAAGTGCTTAAGATATATTTGTAAAAAAGTGGATATAAAAACTTTATTTTTTATTTTAGTATAGAATATACTAATATGTAAGAGTTAAAGATAATATATCAACCCATTTGTTAAAAACTCTCTATTTGTTAAAATTCATAATTCTGGAGAATTTACTGTTCATAATTTTCTATTTTTGTTACCCTACTATTTGTTTTCACTACTTACGTCAACTACTTTCGTTTGTTGGCATCAGTTACTTCTGTTTTCATTTCTGCGGACAGATACAGATGATGACAGTTTAGATAATCAAACTGGTTAGCATATCATAATGATTTTAATTGTAATTGACTTTATAAATATTGGGATTCTAGTGTTATAGAATATGCACTTTTAAATTCATTAGCATCTGTTTCAATAAGTATATTTATTAAAAGTTTAAAAGAAATATCCATTTCACTTTATTCATTTTTTTAGTAACCAAAATAGAATGCCAGACTTTTTTCTGCTTAAAAGACGTATCTCATCGGCCCTAAATAAGTTAATCCTTGAAGTTAATCCTTAATTTCCTTTTTATATTTCATCCTAAGCTTCAGTTCAGGAAACTATATCATGAAAAATAACTATCAAAAGTAAAATATTCCTTGAAAATCGTAAGTAATTTGGGTAATTTCATTAAAAGTTTTTATTCGTAAATAAAGGGAGTAATTTCGTTAAATAAAGCTTATTTAATTTATAAAAGGGAAAACGCTGCCTTTTTTTTAAATTAATTATAAATGTTTGGATAAAAATAATCCTTTTTTTTTTTTTTTTTTTTTTTTTGGAAGAAAATTGCAGTGGTCTATGCCTCATAAAGTATCGATCAAGCAATTTCAGATTTACGCTCGTTGAAAAGGTGACATTTCGTATTAAGAAAATTCTTTTGCTCTTTTTTGTTTGTTCTATTCATTTGTGAGCTAAAGAGTGTTATAAGTGGAGAATATTCGTAATATTTTACAAATTTTCTTTGATAAAAGTGAAAATACAAGTTATGCGATTAAAATTGTGAATGGTGTTTATGGTCTCGATACAGCAACAACCAGTTACTGGCAATATTGGTATCATCGATTTAGTTCAGGCATTTTTAATGTTAAGGATGTTCTACATACGGGTGCATCGTCATCGAAATTGTCTATAAAATATCAAAAATTATTAAAATGATCGCTTGTTATCAGTCGTAGCATCGCCCCGAACCTAAAGATCGACCTTAAAACAGTTTTAAAAATTTTATGCTAAATTAATATGAAACAAGTTAGATAAAGTTCGTGCAAAATTAATGGGTTTCTTTTATAAACCTACTATAATATGGAATATATTTTAAAGATTAAACCGGTATAATGTTTTAATTTTGGTGAAGAAAATATTTTTAGTTACTGAACAAAAATTGCTTTTGTTATTCTATTAAAATTATGGAATCCATCTCAATGTTCTGAGAATATTAGAATTTGATAGACACGAGTAATACGCATTTTAATCTAAGGTTTATTATTGTATTAATCACAACAACTTATTGTTGTGCCTAGTTAATAATATCTCTTTGTCAGTAACTGGAATATTAAAAACTGTTATCATTCAAAAACTTGGCTACAAGTTCCATATCACCGGAGCAAGTGGTTTTGCCAAATGGTATTACTAAGTGAAACAAAATATCACAAAGTGCAGTTTTTATCATTATTATTATTATTAACTTTTTTACCAATTACAAACATTTTCAATAATATAAAAATAACTAAGCCTTATAATAAATAAATTTTTTCTACTCTACTAACACTTACTATTTCTTTTCCTAGGTTCCATGAGTTGCACCGAAAATGTCAACACGTCTAGATTTGCACAGGCGAAATGGAACAGTTCCAAAATATGTGAAATTCTTTTAATATTTTTGCACATCATATTAATATTCTTCCGCTACATATTTTTAATCCAATAAATATATTTTGATACAGATTTGAAGCCCTTATGTTTTGTGCTCAATTGAAAGTCTTCATTTAAAAATTGGAATAAAAAAGAAATGAGACTGAGATTGGTTAAGTAGAATCGCTAAATTAAGTAGAATTGGTAAACTAAGGAAATCAGTTATTAATTAACTTTTTGTTATTCAAGGAAAAAAACTAGTAATCGGATCTAAGGTAATAATCCTTAAGAAGAAAATTTGGTTTTTACATATTATGATGACTACCTAGAGGAATCGTCAAAACTGATGTCCGGAAAAAATGACGACTACCTAAAAAAATCTAGGTACTAAGATGGGTTATAGACGGTGCTAGAATAAAGAGTAGTATACAAATATTATTATCATAATACTCTTTATTCTAAAGCCCTCTATAAGTCATGTTAGTTACGCCAATGAAAATTTTTATAGCCAAATAATTTTTAAAATTTTATAGCAAATAATATTTATTTTATAAACTGTAAAACCTAGTGAGAAAATTGTTAGCAATTTTTTAAAAGTAGAAACGTATTGAATATGCAAAAGGTATGAAATTTCTATTCATTTAAGTGCTAAGCAGGAAGTTTATATTTAAATTTCTGATGGTTATGTTTGTCTTTAGTTAAACTGCTTTTGTAGCATTTATTTTACACACTCGATTCAACTATAAAATCAGTTGCATATTATCATAAAAGATATAAATCTATGAATAAGTATTGCAGAGAAAAACAAAAACTTTTCTAAACTTTTGTCCTTTTTACTAAATTTGTAAACATTTGATATTTTTTTTCGGATGAAAAAATTTTTTCTCTCTCCCTCACCTTGTAATACTTTTATTCTTGGCAGGTATTCTGAAGGCCAGATCAACATGAAACTAATGTATCTAAACTTCAGGTAGGTTCGTTCTTGCATTAAATTTTTGGCATTAAGCCTAATGTCGCCTTAAGACACGTTGCAGGCAATTAACAAACTTTTTTGGAGTTATGTTGAGGCGAATGAGAATAATTAAGAGATATTTTTTAAATTTTTTGTTTCACTTGCTGTTAGTAGATAAAGAAATTCAAAAATGTAGTTCTCAATTATTTTTAAGACATTCTCTAGCAGGGCTAGCTTGTAAGTAGTCAATATTAAAAAAGAAATGGATAATAACAAATTGCAATGGAATTAATAAAGAAAATTAATAATAACATGATGTATATTCACTTTAGAAGTACTTATTATTTATTTACTTAAGTACTTATCGATATTTTAGTATCATTAAAATGTCTTTATTTTCGTTATTGAAAATATTGCGTGATACTAATATTAAAATATCATCAAAATCATTACTAAAATATTATGAATTAATAATAAAAAGTTAATAAGGAAAATAATACTAAAATATGAAGTATATGTAATTGCTGTCGATGAGTACATATACAGGATATTTTAGTGTAATTTAAATAGATTACGAGTACCACTAAAAGTTTTCATTTTTGCTAGTAAAAAGTTTGCGTGATTTTGGAGAGTTTTAAAAAGGAAACTACAGAACAGAAAAGAAAATAGGACGACGGCAATGTGGTATTGAGTTCAATTTTAATTATTGCCTCAATATGTAAGTACCCAAATCAGAATAAATAAAAAAAAAAACCAAAATGAAGTCAATTTAAAAAAAGCAATAGAGTATGACAGACGAAAGCACAGAATAAATATGGAGATGAAACCAGAACTAGTTATTTGCTCTTTGTTTTCTCTGGTTTCTTCAATGTGAAAGTCTAAATGAATGATATTATCAGCAAAACTTTTTTTTTAAATAAAAAAAAACTATTCGAAAAAATTCAACAAAAATTTCCATCATGTAATAAACATGAGCTTTTTTCAAATAAGTATTTAAAACTATCATTTATTATATTATAACTATCATTTATCATATATTTTAAAATAAATGACTTAAAAAAATTTATAATTAATTATTTAGAAATCAAATTAATATATTAACTTCTGTGCTACAGCTGCAGATGTCCTTTTGATGAAGTGTAAGGTACCGTTTCCATTCATTCGAGGAAATACATTATTCAAGAAAAACTACATGAGTTTCCAGTTCTAAAGATATTCTATATTTAATTCAACATCATGAAATATTTTTATTATATTTCTAATTGTAAACTTATATATATTTGACTCTGAATATGAATATGAAGCTTATATATATTATATTTTATGACAATAAATTTAATTTAACTTTCTCTATTTCAAAGATATTTTACGACAATAATTAAGCAGCGTATGTGCTGTGTATTTGATTCACGGTTACATTACAATCATACGCATAGAAGTAAGAAACTGTCAATATATTTTCTTTTTCTTTTTTTATATTATTTATAGTATTAATGATATACCAAAATCTGACTTCCCATTATAATTACAATCATAATATTTTTGGCACTAAAAAGTATACAATCAAATCCTTACTCTAAGTATTATAATTGCTAGTCATTCTTTGTGCTCTAATTTTATATTTCAAAGAATATCAATTAGACTTCCCAATGTAGACTAACATTTATACAAGAATGATAAATTATGAATATGTAAAAATATTCTATATGCAAAATTAACATAAATGGATTCAGTTTGATTGTCACTTTACGAATTTTTGTAAAATATGAAGGATAATTTGATGGGAGTCTACGGCTTAAAATTGGTTCCGAATATCCAAGTTTAATATGAGAATCGAATCCAAGAACTGGTGAACTTAAAACCAGAGCATTAACTATTTAATTCTAGCTCAGATAACACAACCGAAAAATATTATAAGGAATAGGAGTTAATACAATTATAAGATATTATAATTATATTATAAAAAAATATCTTATAATTATATTATTCTTTCTCTGTGGGGAATATCTTATTTACACACAGAGTAAGGATGGGAAATTTATATAATTATTATTTGCTTTTATAAATATTTAATATTATAAAGTATTTCCTACCTGAAATTGAAATTATTAAGTATTTTCTAGAGACCTATATCAAAAGTAAACTATATACGAATTAAATTTTGATTCGCTAATGTTTTTTTTAATAATTTTGAAATGTAATTTTTCTTCCTTATATAAATAAAATTTTATTCCATTGGTTGGTATGTCTTTGTAATCAAGAAATAGAGATTAATTATAGGTGACATAATAAAATCTTGAGACTTATGCCGAATGTTACTCTTTGTTCATAGACAATATCCTGTCTTTTAAAAGATTTGATTTTTCAAAATTTTCCATCAGTATTAATAACTAGAATTTAATAAAAACATGATCTAGACTCAAAGTATTTTTTACATTTTATCAACATCTGAAATTCAGGAGGTTTATACAAATGTAAAAATTTAATTATGCAGGTTTTCAAGTGCAAACAGAAGCTAATGGCCTATTACAGACTGAAAACATTTTAAAGCAAGTTTAAATATTTCAGCTTTTTAAACTAAAAGCGAATTAAGCTGTTTAACCATTGCTTACATAGTTACAATTATAAAAATCCAAAACATTTTCTTGTATAAATATATGTATTAAAATATTGTAAATTTCTAGAGATCTTTTTTTTTTTTTTTTTTTTTTTTTTTTTTTTTTTTTAGAAAAAATAGCAATTACGTAACATATATAATTAGCTTAATGAAAATCATACCATAAAATAACGAAATAATTATTGAGACTGTAATATTACACAAAAGAACTTAATGTTTTCATGCATTAAAATCCTGAGAAGGGAAATTTCAATTAGTATTATTATTATTTTTTTAAAAAAAATTCCTTTAATAGCATTAATTCTTTGAATGTGTGTTACTGTTTTTATCTTAAATATATCTTTTGGCTACTTAGGTCAGAGTTACTCATCTATAAATGTATTACAATAATAATTATAACAATAGAATCATTTAAAAAAAAGTTTTATGGAACAGAAATAAACAGGACAGAAAAAGGAAAAGAACGTGGGTAAAAATTTTATTTATATAGATTTCTATATAAATAAAACCGTACTTAGATCAGAGTTACTCATTTGTAAAAGTTTTCAAACAACATAATTATAACGAAAGAGTCATTCGAAGAAAAAAGTTTTATGGAACAGAAAAAGGGAAGGAAAAAGGTTTTATTTATATAGATTTTTAAGCAGACGCATTCTGAGTTAAAGAAGTTTTTCTGAAGTTGTACACCAAAGGATATTGCTATCTTTTTTGTCTTCAATCCAAAAAGATCTTTTTTGAACTACTGGATACTTAGCTAATGAGTCACTGAAATTGTATTCCTTTGTTTAAATGTCAACGGTGTTAAAATGCGTTCTTTAAACAGGTGCCAGCTTTTAAATTCCTCAGAGTGTAAAGTTCTGAATGAATATGGGGTAAACGAATAGTTGATGGAAAACATTTTTTACCACATTATTGTGAGATTATTTTTACAGTAGATGCTCTTTTTTATGAATATCTAATTTACGAATATTTACGTTTTTACAAATTAGTGACTAACTCTCCTCGCTTAAATCTGCAAAGCAGCAAATTAACTTTGCAGTGAACACCTAAATACCCGCGGGAAGAGTCAACTGGCAAGAGGTGGGAAAGCCTGGTCAACAATGGGCCAATCGATCCCAACCTCCCGCAAGCCGTGATGGTTGCCAGCTTTCCTCTAAAAACAGGACACGACTACCTTCATTCTCACTTACACAGAATAAAAGTCGTTGTTTCGCCAGAATGCACCCTCTGTGGGTATGAAGAGATGAATGATGAACACCTGGAATCCTGTTTAGCTCTTGACCACTCGACACTGGATCAGACTGAATAACTTAAGAGGGCTAATCTCTACTGGTCAGCGTGCCACCTCATGGCTGAACAGCAAAAGTGGGTACTGGCTAGAACTAGTAGTACAAATTAGTGACTAATGCCAATCCTGACACCAACGACACAATTATTTTAACTCCCACTTAAGCACTAAAATTTTGAAAGATCATTTCTTTGCGAACTTTAATTTTTGTTGAATAGTTTTCTTTTCCGTTTTTATTTTTTTATGCTGACACTTTTTCAATTATTTATGATTGTTTTTTATAGAACTCTTGAGAATTCTATTTATTCTTGAGCAACGAAGAGACCATAAGGCTCACCTCTGCAGTTCATCACTGGTATAGGAGCAGTCGTCCAGGGAGGGGGGGTTCTCTACCTATTGTATGCAGTAGACAGAACCAAACCGTACTTACTCGCTTTCTCAGTGGACATCTTAAAACTATGAAGCGTTTTGGGGGATTTAAGAAATTTGAAGCCAACGCCAAGTGTTTTATGGATGAGGCTTCTCCTGAACACATTCTTGCTTGTCTGGGCCTTTCCAGGCAGAACCTTACTGACAATCCACTTTTAGTTTTGGACTTCTTCAGAGTGCACATTTTCATAAACTTAATTTAGCTACTCTAATCTCGAAGATGTGCAACAATAACACAATGAAGCGAAGCTTATAAGCATTCCTGACATTATGAAAATAATGATCAAACATGCATGTATATCAGACTTTCGATGTAAAAGATCTATGGTGTCGAATTCAACTTCTGTGTTTCCCTTAAGTCAAGACACAGAAAGGGAAAAAATTCTTCTCTCTTCTCTGTACGTTAGAACATAGAAAAGGGAAACTCCCTTTAAGTGTTTATATTCTCTTGTTCTGTAGTTCGTTTCGTTTGATTTGAACAACACGGTTTATGCAATTTCATTTGTCGAGAGGGATTGAGTCAATTCTGTGAGCATTCGTAGCAGACAAAGAAACGAAATTGTTTATCAGTTCAAGTAAAATAGAAAATTTTGAAAGCAGACGAAAATGATATTAAATAAGGCAAAAATTGGCAAAGAACAGCTTCTCGCGAAAATTTTAAAAACTCATAAAAAATGTGAAAAAAGAAACAATAACTTCCCTTTCGAGAAAATATTGTAGAGAAACAAAACCTAAATTGGAAAAACCTTTGCTGGTTTTACTGAGAAAAGTGAAAAAGTTTAAATGTTGATGGTAATGTCATTAAAGAGAAATTTAACTGCTTTGTTATGGAGCTGAACATGAAAAATTTCAAAGTGTCAAATAGTTGGATCCAAAAATTTAAAGCCAGAGACGGTTTAAGCATTAAATTATAAGGTGAAGTGCAATCAATAAAACGAAAGCATTATTTAATTGATTGCACTTGAAATGAAACTTATTTTACACGTGATTTTTAAAATGCATTGTAAATAATTCTTTCTAATAGTATTTCATTTATAATAAAAAAGTCGTTTGATAAAAATATCGTATCTTAATAATCTTATGCATTCTTTTTCTATTATACGAACTGTTTTATCGGTCCTCGCGAGTTCGTAAAAATGAGCAACTACAGTATTATAAAAATATTTTCTAAATATTTTTATAATATAGTAGTTGCTCATTTATGTAAAATTCAAATACAACTTTGTATTATTTAAAAAAAGACTAGTTTTCCTGTTAATTTCATTATTTACTTTATCTTTTGGCACACACTTTATTTATTATATTCACATATTTCTCACAATAATATTAATTGCTGCTTAATTTTATCAATGATCGTTTACATTAATGTTAATTTCAGTTTTGCGGTTAAATAAAATTTTTCATGTTTAAAAAATATCTCCTATAAAGCTGTTAGAATGCCTGTTAGGAAGTTCATAAAAAGTTAAGCTCGTCATTGTTAACATCTTATGCAACTATACACTTAAACATAACAAAAGTGCGAAGAAGGAGCTACTCCTAATGTCAACTATTAATTCAACTAAATATGATCAATCGGTAACAAATAAAAAATATTCATTTGTTACCAAGTAACTACCACTAACTAGTGTTGGTAATAATCAACTATTAAAAAAATTAGGTGTATTTCATCTGAGTTTGAGAGATTTCAATCCTTATATACATTTATTTATCTGTTTCATATTCGTTATTAACTGTTTGTCTATTCTTCGTTAATAAATGTTTTTATTAGATTTTGAAAAATTATATTCTTTATATATAGATATTTATCTGTTTCCTATTCTGTGTTATATGTTTGTCTATTCTTCATTAATAATGTTTTTATTAGATTTTGAGAGGTTTTATTCTTCATATATAGATATTTAAATGTTTCCTATTCTTTGTTAAATGTTTGCCTATCCTTCATTAATATATGTTTTTATTAGCTTTTGAGAGGTTTTATTCTTCAAATATATATATATATATATATATATATATAT
>JAPDSC010152848.1:116148-127537 GCA_026290005.1 Latrodectus geometricus
TATATATATATATATATATAATCTGTTTTCTATTCTATGTTTGCCAATTCTTCATTAATAAATGTTTTTATTAAAAATAGTTAGAATGATATTTTTATAATTTTTTGTCCAAAGGGTTGCATGCTTATTTTAATAGTAAATTATTATATTAATATTTTATTATGTTACACATACCACTTATTAATGTTTCTATATAAGTTTCTAGTTTCCCATTTTTAAACTACTCTTTTATTTAGTTTTTTAAACAAATAAAACTTTGTCGGTAGTGTATGAATGTAAAAATGACTCGAATTCAAATCCAAAATATTGACATTGAATTTTTCTACCTTTCAAATATTCCTCTAAGAATTAAAAAAAAAAGAAAGAAAAAAGAAAAAGTCACATAACATTAGAATTTCTTGTTAGAAGACAACAAAGTAAATAAAAGCTATTATAAAAATCCTTTCCCAAATTTTGAATTCCAAAAATTGAAATTTATATCTACAAGTGCATAAGAATATCATACAGAAAACGTTTTTATTATTTTCTTTTTTTAAAATTATTTCACTAAATTAACAGTAAACATATAAAAATGTTAAGAGATTTTTCCTATGAAAAAATATGTCGTAGTCAAAATTGGCATTCAAACTTTTACATAGAATTATCAGCTTTAAACTTTCTTTTCAATTTGTGACAACTTAAGTCTAAAGGTAAATTACCTTATTTTCTATCTGGAAATATATTTATAAATGTTGTTTTTATTGCTCTCTTTTATTTTTAATATGTTTGAATTTTGACTTAAAAGCATGGATGTAATAAAACAATCGTTTCTAAGTTTAATTTTCCTAATTCTTTTGTTTGACAACTTTACAGCCTGGTGACAGCTGATGTTTTCTAAGCAGAATAGCTCCAGACTTTATCTTGGCAGCCATTAGGTTCCACTTAATAGCGAAGCACCCAATAAAGATACCTTATTTTTATGACCTAACTATTTCTGTTTCTTATTATTGGAACTGTAAGTGAAGATTTAGAGTTTGTTTTAAAAAGGTAGAATCTATATTCGTTATTTAATGTGAAGGTATGTAATACAGTGAACTAAAGGGAAATACTATTCTATATTAAACCCTAATATTCTGCTTTAATTTAAACCAAATTAAGTTAATAACATCATTGTTTTATATTTGATAATTTTTAAGTAAATACATTAAAACTACCGAGGAATATCAAATTAATCAAGTCTTGCTTTTAGAACAGATTAACGCACAGATTTTTTTTTAAAAAAAACCGGCCAAAAAAATCAATATTTTTATGCAAAAAAAACACATTTTAGAACATTGTCTTGGCAAAAATTTTTTTTAAATATTTATTTTAACTCTGGAACCTTGATTATAGCAGCATAAAATACAATGCGTTTGAATTATCTCGGGTGTACCCATTTTCTACTTTTAGCGCTCTCGAATTAACTCGAGCGCACAAGTTAAGGGATTTAACTTCCAGAGAGAGAGAGAAACAAAGTTGTTATATAAGGCTACTTTTCATGTATAATATAATCTGATTTCGTCTAAGAATTTAATTACTAAAATCTTATGTAAATATTAATGATATCTTCATTACACCATACCTCATAAAGAGCTCTTCAGGAAAAAAAATTTCAGCGGTATAAACAATGTTATTTTTCCAAAAAAAGAAAAGAAAAAACAGCAAGGTTTTATTAATATTAAGATTAAGATTCTATAGAAAACCAAATGATCTATCTGACTATATTAGTATACTCACAGTAGATTTTATATGATTAATGAATTATTGGCTATATAATATGTTAATTATTATCTTGCAGAAAAATTCAATAAATGATCTATATAAGGCCTAATATTTTGAATACATATGGACTTGGATTGCTAAAATTTTGAAACAATGAATCAAAAATTTCTCTTGCTGTGTGAATGATTATAAAACTTTTTGAAAATCCTAATATTGTGATAGACTAAGACATCAAATAAGCGTATTTAATTTTTAATGCTGATAAAAGGTGATCTGAATTATATTTCATCCACTAATTTTCTTCTGCAGAACATTTCTGTTGCTGGTATGTTCATTTGTAAAGCATCAACAAGCTTTTCAACTTCACTCTGCTTCTCATTAGATCAGCAAATTGAACATATCATGGTGAGTTATTGGGAGGATGACCACATTACCTCACTGGGTTTCTGGAGCTCTGTGGGTTGGGGATATATTTACGTTAATTTGTGACGTCCAAAGTTTTTCCGCTGGTGTGGGGGGATGTGAAGAAGATGGTACTGACAAAAGTTTGACCTCCACTTCTGATCGTTTATGAAAATTAAGAGATTTTGGTGATAGCTGAATGTTCCAAAAAATACATTAACCTTAAGGTAAAGATCGGGGCTCCTCGTCAAAGCTAAGTAAATATGTTCGTTTGTAAAAAATATTAAGAATTAAGGTTTGTCACTTTGTGCCATCATTCATAGCTAGATAATGTTTTATATTCATGGCACTATTCCAGAAATCGCTTCAGTGTGGCATTGATAAAAAGAAATTTTAGTTAGGATAGTCTATGTGGTATGTCATCCAGACTTTAATCTAAAAATTCTTATAAGTTCTTAATAACATTTTAAATTATGATATTTATGAAAGAATTAATTTCGTTATTTCATACTTTATACATAATGTAATTTATACATTAACTAATGTAAAATATAACTAATTTTAAACATTAAAAAACGTATCAAGTGATATTTAATGTTTTTTCACTACTTTTTATAGAAAATAAAATAGCTTAAAAATTGTAGTAAAATATATAAGTTCCGAAAAGTTTAAGTTGAATTAATCTACCCATAAACATATTTGCTATTAATTTATTCCACTCTTATTTCTATAAATTATTGAGAAAATGAACGTTTAGTTTATCTTTTTTAAAAAACACAGCAATAATTTACAAATGATTTCAACTCTATTATAACTTGGATATTTAACTCACTATTATATTTAATAAATAAATATGAAAGTGAATTAGCTATTGTAATAAATTTCAAAATTTTAATCTCATATCAAAGAAAAAAAAAGTTTTAATAGAATCCTTGTTTTATACTAATTTATCAATAAAATATTTCTAAATAAATGCATAAAATTCAAGTTCTTGAAACTGGCGCATTTTTGTCATAAATTATAGTAGGAATTTATTTATTTTTATCAAATAAAGTTTAATTGATCAATTGAGTTTTTTTTTTTTTTTAATTTTTGCGTGCCGAAGTTTTTTAAGTTTATTTAAACCCTAAACATCAAGAGTTACAATAATTAGGTTTTTTTATATGTCATATCTGATTTCATTATATATATATATATATATATATATATATATATATATATATATATATATATATATATATATATGGTATAATTATTTTATTCATTGTTTTTCTATACGATGCATAATTTTTTTTATTTATATTTGTCATTCATATTAAAGTACTTTTAAATTATTTATAATTAGATCGTAAATTTCTTCTTTCTTAATAAGATATTTTTCAAATATTTAATCATATTTAATGTCTGGGGAATGGTTTTGATTGAGCACATTTCTTAATTTCCTCTTCTATGTTTAAAAAATTATTAATCATCTATAATTTTGAAATTATTTATAATATAATTAATGAAACAAAATTATAAAATAATTTTTTTCTCATGCTTTAAAATTTAATAAGCTAAATCTTAGAAAACTTTATGGACATGTCTCGTGCAATGAGATTCAATAACATCTTGTATATAATATTATATCATTCTCATAAGTCTTAATCATATTTTAAGTTAAATTGTTTTCAAAGCATTTGAAAAAACACTATCTAAATATTTCTTAGTGAAAATTATGTTAATGTTTATTATTAGTTT
This sequence comes from Latrodectus geometricus, assembly GCA_026290005.1. Lineage (NCBI taxonomy): Eukaryota > Metazoa > Arthropoda > Arachnida > Araneae > Theridiidae > Latrodectus > Latrodectus geometricus. The sequence continues at coordinate 120,031 of JAPDSC010152848.1, forward strand.
ATTACAATATTTTCACATGATTGGACTTAATTTTGACTATTAAATTAAATATTCAATCAAATAAAAAGATTTTTAAAAAGATAAAAGGTACAAGCGTAAAACTTCTTAGACCTGGAAAGTTTATGCAAATTTTGCCAATTCAATACCAGATCGTTTGTTTTGTTCAAATTTAATGAGAATAATAATATTAATATTTTAAAAAAATGTTGAAATTAATGTTTTATAACATACAATTGTAAAATTTTTTGCATAGTTTATTTGCAAACAATTAAAAATAAAATCTTTTAAGTTCATTATTTTAATGACTTCAAAAATAGCTATTTGAATGAAAAAAGATTAAGATTGGTATCTAAAATAATCGCTTTTTATTTTGTAGTAGGACCCAAATATTTAATTATTTCATAGTGTAAAAACAGAAAAATAGCTATTAAAACCGAACTTTATTTTAAGAAACACAAATGTCTTTTCAATGTCCAAACCAATTTTTTAGTATATAAATTTTATTATTGGCGAAAAATTATGTTTTTATAGCGATTTTTATCTGATTGTCAAGAATTTATACATGTACCAGAAATAACCCTATGAAGTAAAAATTTGAGAGGTCAAGAATTTTGTCTTGGAAAAGTTAATGATATTCAGAAAGCAAGCAATGAAATTCATATAAAATTTATTCAACAATTTTGTAAGATCAAATATCACATAATTTATAATTATAAATTAAGTATAATAAAGATATTTAGAAACCACCGGAGGAATTTCGTCCAAGCCTCCTTTGTTTCTTCTTGACGATTTCTTCGACGGTGATTTTAGCTCTCCGTGATACTGAGGGTCTGGATATAAAGATAAACATAATCAGAACTAATAGTATTTAAATAATATATTTAGGAAAAGGGTTGTGGCATGGGAAAAAAAGAAGGCGTGGACGAAATTCCTTCGGGTTGAAAGTTCAAGGCCAGGATTGGTTACTTTGGTGTTTCACTTCTGTGAATAAGAATTAATGGATGTCAGTGGAGTAAAATATCATAGGGCACAGGCAAAGAAAGAAGAAAAAGTTTTCGAATTTTATAGAATTTGAAAATAAATTTTTTTAAATAATTCCATGCATAAATTAAAATTTAATAACAAAATACTTTGTATTATTTCTTTTTTCATATTTATATCTCTAATTTCATATTTTTATGTAGATAATTATATAAAAGAAGGATTAATGTAAAATGTATGAACTATAGAGCAATTAGTTTTAAAGGTATTGATAGACAGTTATATTTATTAAGCTAATAATTTACCAAAAATTAAGGAAAAATTACAAAAATAGAGATAACTCTCCCAAAAATAAGCCAATCTAAATGTAATTTGAATATTTTGGTTAGTAAAAGGAGCTGAACAATATGACATTATGCAAATTAGTGGCCTGCTGTCTGAAAACGTCATTTGTAAGGAGCATAAAAATGGATATCTCAGAGCAACGGTGGCAATTGTCTCTGTGTGTCTTAAATTAGAAATCTGGTGCAGCGAAATTGTAATAATGGCCTCCAGACATCATTTGGTAGAGCAATTTCGATGGAAAGCTCTTGGGAGACTAGACGCTGGAGAAGTCAGATAGAAGTGGGTAGACGGCTGAATGTGAATCCGTCTGTGATTCATAGACTTTGGCAACAATTTCGATCTACGAATTCTGCATTCTGGAGTTTTAGCCAAGAACGGCTACCATGAGGGCCGATGACCGATATCTGTCGGTATGCGTTCAAAGGAATAGAACTGCAATTCCAGCTGAGTTCAGATTTTTCCTCGTTACAAGCTTCGGAAGGTCAACGAAGCTTCACGAATGTGGTCTTTACGAGAGGTGACCAGTTATTTGCGCCATCGTAGGGAAAATTTTCAATAAATATTGTCCACTGGATTCGTGATCAATGGAGGGCTGTACTCTTACAGATGAGTACATGTTTAGCCTCGAAAGCGATAGTAGGCTCATTTTCATTTGGAGAGAACGTGGAACTCGTTTTCAGTCATCAAACATCCGTGAAAGAGATGCATATGGATGAAGCATCGTCTGTCTTTGGGGTGGTATCTGTGTGGATGGACACAGAAACCTCCATATCTTTTCCCGTGGAAATGTTCATGCTCATATCTGTAGAGATGACATTCTGGATGCTTATGTGCGCCCCTTTTATCTGGGCAAAGATGATACTTTCGTACTTCAGGATGATAATATGTGACCATACAGAGCTCGCACCGTGGATACTTATCTTGAGCAGAAAGCAACTGACCGCATGTTGTGAACAGCTGGATCATGGAAGTTTAACCTAATCGAGTATGTTTGGGAAGCTCTAGGACGACTGGTAGCTGCTCTTAGTCTCCTTCCTAGGACCCTAGCCAAGCTTTCAACTGGTTTGGAAGAACAAGGGCTCGCACTTCTTACACAATTAATAAAACACATAATTGAGAGCATCACATATCGTTGAATGTGCTGTATTGCTTCTCGCGGGGAATCATACTCTATATTAATCGTATTTTTCCTATACCAAACCTACATCTCCCATTTGTTCATTATATATATGTGCTAATTTTTATAACACCATAATTGTCAGGCGATCTCTTTTAATGTTATCTATACTTACTATGCGTTGAATAATGTGTATAAGTTTAATTAAATTATAAGCATAACTTTTTGCGTTATCGTCATTTTTATGATTTTTCCCAAATTTATGATGGCCAGTGTATTCGAGTTCATATAATATTCTCAAACTATTATCAACTATACTGATTTAAAGCTTATTAAGTAACTTTATAAGTTATAATTAATTCCAAGTAGTTATCTAAATGAAATAATCATAATTAATAAAAGGAATAACTAAATTTTTATTCCCAGAATTATTTTCGAAATAATAATAAAAATTTATTAAAATGCAAAACGACGGTTATATGATACATGCATTGTAACAATATTTATAAGTTTAAGCGAAATGCAATTTACTTATGAGAATTTGAAATACATATTTAAAAGAAAAGAAATTTCGGTTTCGTTAAAAATTTTGATATAAAATTATCTTTCCACACAAAAATCGACAGAGATTGTTTACGTGAATAAAACTTATGCGAGAGAGATCTATAGTGAATAATTTTAGTTTGTGGAAAAATAAATCCATTTTTTTTTTGTGGTATATTGGTATTGCAATCGATATCCTCACAAAATATTATATCCTCACAAACAATACTTCGTTTAACTAACGTTATCGCGATTGATCCCCAAGCTTAGTAAAACCGAATCGTGTTCTGATTAGTTTAGATCCAGTCGAGACTCTAATTGGTTTATTGTTTTTAGAATTTTGAAAATCCAACGGACGTTGCGTTATTTTTGAATATTCAACCATACCTGTTAGGCCTGTAATCGGCGCGAACAGGAATGACGCCAAAACAAATTCGCCAAAGGGCACCCTAAAGTATAATTTTACCTTTGGAACAAATATTTTAAACGTAAAATAATGTAAACAAAAAAGAATCCATATTTATTCGTACAGATTGCTGCTAAATTGTTTTAAATTAGAAAATAACCAAGAATTTTATTCATCTCTTCAATCATTTTATTATACAAAAATTAAATTAATAGAATTATACAACTTTTTTAAAATTTAGAAGTGACATATTAATAATTGAAATTATTAATTTGATATGAAAAATAATCACCGTCCATTTTGCAGAAATCGGTTGGAAATATTTTGGTCAGTTCTCTTCAAGAGGTCTGCGATTGTTATGTACAAAACTTGAGTTGAAATATTTAAATTTAGACTTTCGAAATAAAAATAGCTAAGAAATACTAAGAATCGTGTAAAAAAACTCAGAATGTCAAAATGAATGTCCTTTTAGCCCATCTGAATCATTCATATCTTAATCTAAAAAAGCTGATAAATCATTTAATTTGTAAAAAATAATTTCATAATGTCTCCTAACGAAATCTTTGGAGATATGTTGGGATAAAAATTAGAATCAATCTTTAAATCCAGTAAATTCTGAATAAATTCAAACCTGAAGCATTTGTAATTTGAACACTAATTTTTTCTTGAATTTTGTCAATTTTATTCTGGAAGAGCTATTACATTTCTAGGTATAAAACTGTAAGAAAAATAACTTTACTGGCAACCAAGAAATAAAAAAAGAGAAGGTCAGTTTTACAAATCTTTAGGGAGAATAAGCTTGAAAAAATTCGTAAGTTTTAAGCTTGAAAAAATTTGTAAAGTTGTTAATGAAAAATTTTAAGCTTGAAAAAATTTGTATATAGAATTTCTGATTCGAATAGTAATGCTTTTACTTTTAAATTCAAATCTAAAGAATTCTTAAAGATAAATGATAATTACATAAATGAAAACTTAATAATAAATTTATCGATATTGATTAAAATTTTCAATGTCAATTATTTTCCATATGTAACTTTCATCATGTGTAATTTATTCTATTTACTTTATTAAAATTAATTATATTGTATATTCAAACAAAAAAATTATTTCATAATTTCATGAAGTAGAAGCCCAATTCGTGATAATTGTTTTCATGTAGATGTGCTAGAATTTGTTAATAATCGAAACTTAAACTATCCCTAAAATTCTCCCAAATAATTTATGAGCAACTTAAGGATACTTGTCATTGATCTCATTGCACTTTTTAAAAGTTCTAGAAGAAACTTGCATCGGGTTCGGTGTAGAATATAGTTTTCCTTAGTTTAGCAAAACATTTGGCGATAAAATTTAATTTCAGATAAGTTTGGTATTTTCAGCGCTTTAACTAACGTAATTTTAGGGTTGCTGTTTTATTATTCACATTTGGCGTCTATCTTGGCGTTAAAAAATCTCCTCAATATTAAGGGGTACCTTTAAGTAAGGAGTACCTGTAAATACCTTTGCATCTTGCAAATGAAATAAACAAATGAATTATTTGAAAAACTGTATTTATTTTCAATAAGAGTGTGTAGTCTTAAATTATTATAACTGGAAAATTTAAAAAGCGATGAATATTGGTTTGATGTAGTGATGAGATGCAGACTTCTTTTTTAAAAATGACGAATAAGAAAATGATGAATAATAAATATTGTATCACTAATAATGAAAATGTATCTTATCTTTAAATGTTTATTAAATTCCGATTTCTCTTTTGTAATCGATAAGGAATTTGTTACTTGATCCTGCAAAAGAATATTATGTTGAGCTTGATTTTATAAAGTTAAGGAATCTGAAATAGTTAAAAGTTCTTTTTGGTTCACAGTGACGTGGAGCGTTATTAAGAATACCAGCTCGAGAGTTCGCTTTGTCATCTAATTGTAGTTGAAAATTTAAGAAATATTGGCTTTAGTAAATAGCTTCGGCTAGCAGCTGAAATTTAATTGCTGAAAGTTTATTTATATATTATTTTAATTATTAAAAATTTACTATACTTTTTAATTTAACACAATGAATTGATTAATTTCCCAGTTTTGATTTCTTAATATTTTCTTTAAGCAGCTCAATATTAGCTGAAATTTTTAAGCTGCCGTTCGAAACTAAGCCGAAAAGAATAATTTTTTTATGAAAAAAACTTCAAAAATGTTTTTTGAGACTAACAATTTATTATAGTTAAATAACTATTATTTATATTAAAATTTTGGAGTATATATTTAAAAAGAACTCTAGGAAAATAGAATATATAGTAAATACATAGAATGAAGAACTAGGTTCTATCTACCATGATCATTCTAGACTCGCATTAGTTAAATGAAGTCAGCATACGTCAAGACCATTCGCTTTTCGAATGTTCGAGTTTTGAATTCCGCCGTTCGAATTTGCCTCTCAGAACTAAGCCGAAAAGAATAATTTTTGTTATGAAAGTAATTTTCAAAAATGTTTTTTGAGATTAACAATTTATTTTAGTTAAATAACGATTACTTATTAATATTATGGAATATATCTTTATAAAAAGAATTCTAGGAAAATAGAATAGATAGTAAATACATAGAATGAAGAACTAGGTTCTATCTATCATGATCATTCTAGACTCGTATTAGTTAAATGAAGTCCATTCAGCATACGTCAAGACTAGTCACTTTTCGAATAATTCATGCTCTTGTGAGTCACACCAGAAACAGGAAGTACAAAGCTAGGATTGTCACTGCCATGAGATATTATCTTAAAAAATAGTAAAAAGCTTCCGTAATAAATAGAGAACATGCGTCTTCATCAGATACGTTTAAGCAATTAACCTTGAAGTGAAAGGTATCTAGTTAAGAGAACGTTCGACTCCCTTTTTTTACTAGACATTCCAGTAGTTTCCACTGACACGACGTTCATTCCGTTTCGTTGCCTCCTGCTATTAATAGATGTTCAGGGACTCGGGTTACTGTTTCCAACTCGCAAGTGGTTCATTGCTATCGCAAATGAGGAAGAATGATTACGACGGTGAGTAGAATTTCTTTACTCCTTAAAAAAAGAACATTTTCGAACTTTCACACTTTTAGCGATTGTCTTACAAACGAATGTTGTACAGAAGTCCTTAAAATATGTTTCACTTTAACGATAAAACTAATACTTTATTGAAAACTGATTAATTTTCATTTTGGTACAATAATTACGGGCATCATTACAACATTTCCAGATCTGAAGTGAAGATATATGTTTTCCAAAAAACTTTATAATATTAAGTATTAAATCTAATTTTAATAAAAATATTAAAATATATTAAAGTTAGAATTATCTGCTATTTAGATCAGTGATTAAATATTGATCTTAAAACAAACATTTACGAAATTAATATATTTTTTCCTAAACATGAATAAATACAAAAAATTTTGCGTAAAATGATTTGAATAATGCAAACACAGACAAGTATTCACTGGTATGGAATCAAGAAATAAAATAAAATTATTTAATTTCTAAAATTAGTTTAGGGAATTCGATATAATATATAAATTTTAGAATCTTTCAATTCCTTTTATTTAATAAAAAGGTCACATTCGACTTTTCGTTACATAAACATTATTTATATACATACTGCTTTTCATATCTGTTTCAACTTCATTAATAAGCATATATTGTAGTATAGAAATATTCATTTCCAATTGCGAATATGAATATTTTTTAGAAAACGAAAGGCAATAGATTTTTAACGAAAATAATAATCAAATTACAACATTTATTGTTTCTTAATAATTTTTTTTTGTGTTAGCAAAACAATATACGATATTTTGGTTTAAGTCTTGACGTTATGCCTTCAATAAGGTCTTAAGTATCGATTTTTTAAAATAAATCTTAGTGATTGGTTATTGGCCACTAAAAACAGTTTCTATGAACAATTTATTTGATACAAATAATACCTTAAAAATTTTCCGAGTGACATTTAGATAAACCTAATGGCACTTATTTCTTTAAAAATTAACTTTATATCTGATTTGTATGTATATTGATATAACGAAAGCAATTGAGATATATATATATATATATATATATATATATATATATATATATATATATATATATAATGGAATGAA
>JAPDSC010152848.1:144576-160224 GCA_026290005.1 Latrodectus geometricus
AGATAATACTATTATGATTAGAATTCAATTAGTAGAGATAGTACTATTATGATCGGAATTCAACTAGTAGAGATAGTGTTATTATGATCTGATTTCGATTAGTAGAGGTTGTGCTATTATGATCGGAATTCAGTTAGTAGAAATAGTACTATTATGATCGGAAAAATCAGGTGCAGCATAATTTTTTGACATCGCTTCTCATTAAGCACAAAAAACAAAATTTTTAATGGCTGCAATCAATATTTAAGTATTGAATGTAAGTATTTATTTCCTTACTATAGTGTTACTATACTTCATCCAATCTAAGACTGTTATATTGGAAAAATATATGCCAATCAAATATTTCATTTTAGTAGTTTAAGAGAGGAAGGAAAACGCCTCATAGCATACCGTTGTTCACAGTTCACAATTAGGAGACATTGGGTATTTTGGAGACAGATTCTGCTAACTACAATATGTTGCAAAATTATGAGTCCATTCTTAATCTCACTCATTTCATATGATATGAATAAATTAAAAAAAACTGAAGTACGTTGAGCTTTTTTCAAATAAATCATTTAAATGAAAAAAGTAATAATAATAATTTCACACAGCAAACAAATGTTTCGAATTCCAGTATTACACAATTTTTTAATTTTATTTAAAATTGTTTCAATTTTCGTAAAATGTTTTTCTTCCATCATGAAAAATGTTAGAATTCATATTAAGACAATAAACACTGCAAAAGAATAATTAAAAAAACTGATTAGAAATAAAGTGACACAAACGTAATCATTAAAATATTTTCAGTAAATGATTTCTTCGTTTTTTTTTTAAAGCATAAATTTTCGATTTTTTTTTCAGTCACACCGTAATCCAAACGGAAAAGAGAATATTATTTCTTTTTGCAAGGACGGTTACATCTTGATAAATGACATTTCCACGGGAAGTCTTGGCTCACCACCCCGAAAACTAACTCAACAGATGAAAGGTTAGCTGATAAACTTCTCGCCAGTCTTTATATTTAGAAAATTTACTTAGATTTCCGTAAAAGTTTTCTTAAATTTAGCTAAGAGTGTCCTTTTAAAGTCTGCAGACAGGAACATATTTCACGCTTTAAATTTGAAAATTAACTAATAAAACACAAGGATGACACAAAAGTGCTTTCCGTATGCATACTTAGTTATTTGAAACTTTCGATAGTTTTTCATTTTAACAGCAACAGGAAAATTTAAAAGTAATTTTGAGTTTCTTAAGTTAGTTTTTTCGAAATTTAAGAGTCGATTATTTATGAATCAAAAATTTATATGATTCTTCTTAAGTGGTGAATTTAACTTTAATTTCGAAGTTTTTGACAAATGCCTAGAATGCATATTATAAAAAACTGTCATTGGTGTTTTCATCTGTCATCAAGATATTTTCTAGAATTGTAGTTTCAATGTACTTTGCACTAGAAAATGTAATTGATTTGACAATTAAAATTTATATTTGCAATTAATAAATTTGTTTAAAGAGTATTTTTGACTTAACGTGAATTAATTAGGTTTTCATGTGAGTATACAATAATAACTGAGCTAATAAGACAATAGGCTTAATATTAATGTCATGGAATATTTCTTAATTAAAATACAGCTAAAAATCAAAGTATGTATATACATATAAATAAGGAATTGATAAAATGAAAATAAAATAAAAATATGATAAATATTCATAAAAATTGTAAAAAATAATCTTAAGTATTTTAGATAAATAGTAAAATTATGGCACGAAACATAAATTGGGTGCTTTCAAAAACAATGACAAAATTATCAAAAAAAAAAAAAAAAAAAAAAAAAAAAAAAAAAAAAAAAAAAAAGATACAATACAATACGCGAAAAAAGTTATTTTTAAGTTTATTATTTAACACGCTTTTTTTAATTTATCTAGATTCTCAACAAAAAAGTTTTCTGTATAGAAATTTAGAAAAAGCAACAAAATATCTTAAGCTAATTATTTAACACAATTTTTTTTTTTAATTTGCCTAGTTTCTCCTTAAATTTTTTTTTCTGCATACTAATTTTACAAAAATAAATTATCTTAAGCTTATTATTTAACGCAAATTTTTTTAAAAAATTTTATATTAATAAAATTATAACATATTGATTATCTTTAAAAAAAATTTTTCCACAGAAGTTTACAAAAAAAAAAAAACCAAAATATATTGCTTTAAAATATGATTATAGTATTTTAAATTGAAATTTCAAAAACTAATTTGATATTTCATAATACGACGAACGTATACTAAATTTACTAAAATTTAATATAATGCATACTAAAATTTAATATAATGCATATTAAAAATCATGCAAAATTTACAGTCATTTAAAAAATTATCTATATGAAAATATATAAACATTCTTACCTCAAATATTTTAAAATGTTCTTAATTTTACGTTTTATTACAATCCATAAAATGTTTCTTGCATATTATATTTTATTAAAATTTATCTAAGAAAATTAAGGATACCTATTATATACAAGAAACTTAACTATTTTTCCTTGTTTTAATAGAAAGAAATTTTTTATATTTTTGTGTTATTTCATGAAAAATATATCAGGACTTTTTTAATGGACGTTTCGTAAAAATTCAATAATTTGATATTTTTCAAAACTCGTACTTGAAAATATGTGTTTTTTCTATACAAAAGTTGAGAAAAAATTTCTTGCAATAAAAGAAAAATTGAGAAAATAATTTTTCAAATTTGCAAAAATTATTGAAAATTTTTAGAAGAAAAAAGACGAATAAGTTATTGCGCTAAATATTTTTTTAATTTTAAAAATAATTTCGTCATTTATATTTTTTGCTTTATTTTTTAACTAGCTCAGTTTTGTTTGAAATATATTTTAGGAAGAGTTTAAATATGCGAGCTATTAATAAATATTGAAAAAACATTCTTTTTAAATAAATTTTTGAATCAGCAGTAAAATAGCCATTATGTAATAATTATGAAGTGAACCTTACAGAAACTTTATATATATATATATGTATATATATATATATATATATATATATATATATATCCTTCATGAAGGAAGATCTTTTGGTATGCTTGCAGAAAATTTTGTCAGAAGATTGTAAATATAAAATATTTTTATGGTAAAAAAATAAAAAAACGATTCTTTTGTTCTTGAATTTTGTCTCTCTTATAATTCAAGTCATTTCCCTTCATATTATAGCTTTTATGATATTTGTAATAAAAAACCTGTTATTTTGAAGGGGGACTAGGAAATGAGATGACATTTGATGATTGCTGGAAAAGATGATGAAAAGAAGATGAGAAGTACCAGGGGTTCACGCTACCCCCCCTCCCAATTTTCGCTGGCAGTACCTAGTGGAAAACCCTGCATACAGTTTTCAGGGGAAAATTACAATTTGGAAAAGAAGTATCTAAACATTGGAATTTTTTTTACTTAATTTATTATTCATTATTTACAATTTACTGAACTTTGTTTAAACTCTGTTTTGTACCACTATATGAAGTCTTAAATAAAGATCAGCTAAATATATATATAAATATGTGTATTGAATTCTTAACAATTTTCTTATGAACTTATAAACATTGGTGTAGGAGTTCTCTTAATTTACAGTGTAATACATTTTCTTTTGTCTGCGTACTTACTTAATAAACATATCTCTCTAACGAATGGGGAATAAAAATTTTTTTACAAATTTCAAAAGAAATAAATTGTAGGGAAAGAGTTTATTCCACTGCAATCATCTTTCTTTTACACCCAACAATTACTGATTTATGACACTTTTAAAAAGAGGGAAAGAATCTTATACTTTTTCTTGAAGCGAAAAGAGTTCTGAAGCAGAACAGTTAAAATCAATTATATTGAAACATAAGTTATTTTCCACTATTATTGTTCAGTTCCTCCACTTTTTGAATGCAACAAATGTTTTGATTTCATATTTTGCGATATAAAGCGGGCGATTCTGTAATTTACTTATAAATAAAGTTGACTCATCTGGACAATGAGTCACATCATACTTTTTTAATGTAAAAAAGTATAACTAATAATTTATATAAATATTCTTTATCTAAATCTAACATGGTAAACACATGGTGTATATCCGCATATGTATAAATATATTTCTAATATTCTTTTTGAATGATTATAATTTAATGAAAAAGAGAAATATTATCAAAATACTTTTAAAAAGGTAGTGGACATAATTAATAATAATGAGCAGTAAATTTAATTTGTTTTATTAGTTAATGCTATATGAAGGAAAATTAACGTTAACATATAATTCATGATGTAACTATATTAAAATATTTAAATTTAAAGAGTATCACACAAAATAGTTTACATTTAAATATTTTCTTTTAATTATTTTGTATTAAATTTTTTGACACGTTTAAAAATTCTACCAACAGAACTGTTAAAAGGAAATACATTAGAATTTTAAAATTGCAGAAACAAAGCATAGTAAAAAATTTCATATTCTTATAAAGGAAACATTCATAACTAAGAAAGCATTAAATTTTGCTGAAACATTGGTATGTTTATCAATTATTTTATACAAACATCTGCACTTGTAATATCTGTTAGAAAATTTAGAATTAGAATGACTGTTAGGAGAGAGACACTTAATTTTTAATTTCAGTACTTTATTTATGTTTGTTGGAATAACCTCTTCATAATCAATATATATGTTTTTAATGATTAATAATATTAATGATAGAGCTTAGTGAATAATGATATTAAATCATCATATTTCCTAAAATCTTATGTACCTAAGACAAGTTACAGTCAACAGTTACAGTTTCAAGTTACAGTTTCTTTCCAGTATATATTATGCTTACAAACTGTCTTAATATATATTGTCATAATATAAAAAAATTTCAAAGTTTTCAGTTATATTTATGAATTAACCTTCAGGTAAAATCTGAGAAATTTCTGCAAAAAAAGTATAGCACTTAAAGAATCTTTTACTTTGAGATCAAAATACTATTTCTTTAAGCTGTTTAGAAAGACTTTGATTTTCAAAATTATATAGGAATTTTTTTCTAAGTTTAATAAATTAAAGGAAACTTAATAGGATTAAAAGCAAAAAATTTTTACAATTATATTAAATTTCTTTGGATTCGTATTTACTACAGAAAAATTAATTATATTAGTTTATATAAATTAAATATATTATATTTTTTCTGGGCCTTTAAAATAGTAAAAATAATGATTTTTAACATCAGAAACAGCTGTAAGCTCAAAATTTAAACTCACATTGCAATAAATAAAAGATTTATGAAATTCAGAAATTATTCCTAAATTTTCACATGAATTCAAGAATTCAGTTTCGTCTAAATTTTTAAATAAAAGGAAATTATTAGCAAATTGCATTTAATATACCTTTCTCAAAAGTAAAGAAATTTATATACAGCGTTTCTCTTAATTAAAAATCAATTATTTTTGATAAAAGAAAAATTATTTTCATTTTTTTCCTACGTATTTTTTAAATATTTTCGATAAGCATTTACTTTTTTGTTTCCGATAAAAAATTTATGACTTTATGAAACTTTCGTGTTATTAAAATTGAGAGCTTACTGCTTTTGGGTTTCAGTATATTTTAATTTTCATTCTTATTTTTTACAGCACAGTTTAAATATGAAATTCTGAGAAATTAAGTATTAAATTATGAGTTTATAAAATCAAAATATATATATTTAAGTGTTTGAACACTAATTTATTCCGAACTGTTTTATTCATTCTTTTTTCAACTTTCTTTGTGTAATAAAACACAATTTAAAGTATTCAGTTTTTAAAGTCTATAGTTATTTGAATTGTTATTATTTTCTGAACCAATAAATAATTATTTTTATCTTCGAAAAATCATTATTTCTTAAGAGTATTTCTCTGAAGAATTTAAAACTTTAATTAAATACTGCACTTTATCAATAAATTGATTAAGTTATTTATCGTCAAAAATATATAATGTCAAGAAAGAAAGAACTTATCATTTTTTAGTGTTACATAAATAAATAATTCATAATTTCTTTTCGCAGTAAAATGTAGTATTAAAACTAATTCGCTTTAATTTTAATAATTAAAATGATAATAACTAAATCTTCATAATTACTTTTGTCATTATAAATTAAATGATTAAGGAAATAGAAAAAACATATTGATTGCAAATTGATAAAACACGTTTCTTCACCAAACTAGTGAGATAATAATTGCTACGTTTTTAAATCAGAGTATTTGGAATATTTGTTGTAAAATATTAAAGTAATAAATAATAAATCTTATGCTTTAAAGTTATCGGATCTTTTGCAAATTCAATTTCATTTCTGTAATCATTTTTCCATTTTATCTTTTTAAGAAAATAGAATGTTTTTAGGCTGATTGTTTCGTGTGTTTTGAAAATAATCAATAAAATAGTTCATTTTGTATTTAATTGAAAATACTAATTTTAAGATTTTTGCTTCAAGAGATACAGGAAATTAACATGAGTTCTTTCTCAAAACAGGATGAATTCAAATATTAAATATAACAGCTCTTTAGTTCGAGTAAGCATGAATAATAAATTATAAAAGTATTTTCCAATTATGATATTAAATAAACTAAACACATTTATGTAAAAGAAACTATGAAAGAATAGTTATTCATTCAAAAGCTGCTACTGGAAAATCCAGAAGATTCCAAACGGTTTCAAAAAGTCTATCAGTTTCAACTTACCAAGAAGAGGATATATTCACAAAACGAAGTTCTCTGGAAAACTCCTCCGACTCTAAACAGCCGTTTTTAACACAACCTAGAAATTTTCTTCGCCCCTCCGTGAGTCAAATCTATGCCGGAAGTGACGAGTGAGTTCCAAAGAGAAGAGTGAGAAATAGGTGTTCTGAGGTTGTGACAGTTGCCTCGACCTCAGCTCGCTTCTCCCTGCTCCATTTCTTCCCCAATTTTTGCTTCGAGTTTTACTTTTTTCGCACCCGCAACGGTTGTCGAAGCTATTTACACACTCTGCCGGTAGCCTTCAGGTGTAAGAGTGGTTCTTTGTGTCCAATGTTGTTGCTCTACCATCGAAACTTCAGACGAACCACGTTGATGAAATTCTGCTGAGTCAAACTATTTAAGGAAGCAGATTAATGGCGACACGTGTTAGACTCGAGCAAATAAGATTTGGCATAATTTACAGAAGTAATTTGAAAATCCCTCTCCATTCGTTTCTATTAATCTATTAATTCAATTTTTATTTTGTTAGCTTACTCATGTACATTATTCTTTCAGCAAAATAGCACACTTGTATTCTGAAAAGCAAGGTTTTTAATCGTTGTTTGAAAGTATTTAAATTTTATTTCCATATACCTTCTTAATTGAAATCTTGTTGTAATTGTCACAATAAAGTTATGTGCTCATAGTGTCTTAAATTAAATGGAAGAGTCCAGAAACAAAGAGAATATCAACCAATGCTACATATGCAATTCCAATGGTGTAATCTAATCTTCTGACTAAACATTGGCGCCTTTTGTCGTCTGCCATACTGTTTATGAAGGACAAGCACTTGTTTTTACAATATCTTAACAAAATTCTATAATTTGACTATCCAAAGAGCAGCTGCTTTCACCATAGAAAAGGGCAGATGAACCATTTGAGGAAATTCTGTTGTGTCACACTAATAAGGAAGTAAATAACTGGGGACAGATGTTTTATTAAAAAAACGTATTTCGGATTAGTAAATAGAACAAAATCAGCATAATCGACCTAAATAGTTAGTACTACATTTTTATTACTAATGATTTAATGTTTATTATATTAGCTTAGTCACTCAAATTTTTCCATCGGTAATAAACACAATTGTTTTATGAAAAGCAATGTTTTTTGAACAAAGTTTGGCGAGACTCTCCTGGACAGAAACATGCAAAAAGTATGATTTTCAACTCATCTGAGAAAATTGCATCTGAAATTCTTAGACTCCCAAGATTGAAGACTCAAGCAATTGTAGGCTTCATTACTGGGCACTATCATTTCAGGAAACACCTTCATACAATGGGACTTTTTAAACAGGAACCAATTTGTAGGAAATGTCATGCAGGGGTAGAATCAGCTCATCATATCCCATATGAGTGTAATGCTCTTGCCCTTACAAGATTCACTACTCTAGGCAATCCATATCCTAAAGAGTTACACCTAAACTCCATTGAGGGCCTATCAGAATTTATAAACAAAGTAGGTGACCCAAGACAATGGAACTAGGAAAAAATTGGGCTTGGAGCATGGTACAAAATGCAACAATGCAGAGGTGCCACATATCTGACAAGCTCAAGAAGAAGAAGAAAGCAATGTTTTTCATTGCTGTTTCCAACTTTTATTCTCTAAGCATCTTTTTATTTAATTTTTTACTATGAAAAACTCCATGAAGATATATGCCTATATGATATTCGAAACAAATACTTTTTTAAAATTAAAGGAATGAATTCAGAAACAAAAGCAAGAAAAATTACCTACAATCGTATAATGTGATCTGATCTATGAATGACATGCAGTAGAATATAATAGACGACATTAGTTGTGACGTCATATTGTTTCCAAACATTTGTTGTTAAGCGTCATTTATCATTGAAACTGCCATAGACTTAGGTGATAGATTTTTAAATTGTTATTTTTTAAATTGATATTCCTTATTTAAAGATAACGTGTTTGCTAAAACTTTTAACCTTTTTTTTGCTTCACCTTTGATTCTCGCCAAATAGTAGTCACTGTAAATCACCAAGCTGGGCAAAATCCAATCGTATTCTGGTTGCAACAGAACAATTTTGTTTGGAAACATGACGTCACACTAATGTCGTCAATTGGTAATTTATGGCCACGTTTGTGGTTTTTCCAAGTTTGATATTAGAAACAAACTCTCCTTTAGAATTAAACGAAGGAGAAATTCCAGAAAAAAAAGACTATATTCGTATGATCTAATCTTCAAACACATGTTGCAGTACATATTGGTAATTCACGGCCTACCTTTTGTTGTTTGCCAAGTTTGATTTTCGAGACAAACACTTCTTTAGAATTAAACGAATGAATTAAGAAACAAAAGAGAGTATGTTTCAACTATAATCGTATGATGTAATTTGATATTTCAATGGTATGTAGTACATAATTGGTAATTCACGGCTACCCTTTGTGTTTTGTGAAATTACTTTGTGCGATTTGTGTAGATGTGTTTTTGGTAAAGAACGCAAAAGCTTAATGTTCAGATCTGACTATAGAAGTACCTATGATTTTCTCATTTATATAATTAGAGTTCATTTAATATCATTTTATGAGACAAATCATTCTTTAATGTTTTTTCAAATTTCGACCTTTATACGATTCGCGGAAACAATGGGTTTGGCGAATTTTGTGTAAGTAATATTTGCCAAAACTGACGATGAATTAACAAGCCATTATGGCTTTCCAGGAAACAAAAATAGTGTTAATATCCGAATTTAAAAATTCTCAGCTTTTTCGTCATGAATGAAAATATTTTGAATTTCATAATTTTACTAAAAAAGAAAGAAATATTAGAAATTTTATGTTCAATGTTTATTTATTTATTTATTAAACAGTGATAAGTTAATTATAAAAGAATTAAAATGGTTCTAGACAGCTATATCTTTTTTTTTAATCTAATAAAAAAATAGTAATAAATTGCACTACGAATGTGATCTGCTAGGATATTTAAATTGTATTCTCTTTCATTATATTTTTTAATAGTTATTATTTTTTATTTTGTGTAAATTTCTTCATCATATGCTTTTTTTAGGAAGGAATTCATGACGTCATAGCTAAATCAGCTTGGCGACATTTTTTCGCCACCAAAAAAATTCAGAATCCACCAAAGGGACTATGCGGCAGCTATAACAAAATCAAGGTAATTAGTAATGTTTTTATTTTAAAGGATTTTTTGAAATTCTAATTTTATACCAATTTTTTTTAAATGAAATGTTATTTTTAATATTTTATAACCTGTAATTTAATTTTTTTTAACGATAGTTGTCTAATCTTTGTTAACAAGTAATATAAAAAAATAATTTTTAAGTCATTTCCTAGTTAGGTCAACAAAGAAAATTTCTATTGTAACTACATTTTATTAAATTTCGCATTGCCTATTTGTGAAGCAAGAGTAAATATTTTGAATCCAGTTTGTTCAATTAGTTAATTGCTTTGATTATTTTTATGTTTTGACGAGATTCGATCCAAAAACTTGAAAACTGCGATGCTTTATCAAACTCGCCATTGCAAAACAAACTTTTTATTTCACTATAGTCCCTTATAAATAAATTTTCATTCATTAGAAAAAATTCTTTATCTTTCTCACATACACACTTTTTCCATCTCTTTCACTAATTCATTTGAAAATCACGAAGTTGGATTTTCAAAGGAAGTAATAAACTCATTTACAATATAATATATGTAAGAAATGTATAGATATAAATGTTGTTGTTGTTACTTATGACACTGGGCAAATGAAGTCACAAATGAAGTGAAGAAAAGAAGAATGAAAAGAAGAAGTCCGTTTTTGAACAGAGCACCCCACTAAGACATAGCCGCATAGCTGGCTGCATCATCTGGGTCTTCCAATTCAGATATAGGAAGCAAGAGAAGACCCAAGGCCTGGCTCCTAACACCCCCAGAAGTATTAATTTGGAATGGGAACATGGAGGACAATGCGGCCACAACATATTTTATGCGCTGTTAGTGAACACAACGGATCTTCGGATAAGCCGGGATCCGAACTCACTGCCTTGCTGTAATAAGACCGACACCCTAACTAACCAAGCTTCTGCGGCCTCAAAGATAGAAATATTAACTGTTGATGCCAACAGATGGCACTACCAAACAATAGTGTATTTTTCTGTTATAAAACTCAAATTAATTAATTGAATTTAATGAGTGAATTATAATGTTTAAAAAAATTTAGATCAAATCCATCCGCAACGAGTTAAAAAAATGTGTTTGAATTTGTGTGAATGAATAAAAATTATTTTTTTAACATTTCAAAAAGATATGTAGATAGAGATTTATTTTAATACACGCGTATAATTTATTTCTGAAATCTTGTCACGAATTTTTATAAAGAGAAAGGATAAATGCAAGAATATTGCAAACAATTCTTGATGGGTGCACTGATAAATGACGGATCACAAATGATGAGGTCTTGAGTGTAAATTCTGGCTTTTATTCTAGAATTAGTGAAGTTTAAATTTAAATAATTCATTTAACTATTTATATAATTCTAAATTTGAAAAATTAAAGATTTATATTTTTTACAAATTTGATGCTGGCAGAAAAAAAATATATGATTATTTTATTGATTGTAAATTTTGTATTCCCAGTTATTATATAAATGTGCTAATTATATTTTCTGCTCTACAGAAGATATATATATATATATATATATATAATCATTTATGGTTACTAATCATATTTTACGATATTGAGACCCCAACCACCCTGTCTAGAGGTCAGCGTGCCTGACTGAGGATGGGGAGTTCCTAGGTTCAAATCCTGGTTCGGCCATGGATGTATTTTCTCTTTCTCTCTCTCCTTTATCCTTTCCTTGTATGAATAGGTTGTGAGTGGTGTTCTACACTATAAATAAATACCTATGGCATGTGTGTACTGAAGAAGTCTGACTCCACACCAAATTACGGTTCAGTTGGAAAAGTGGAGCAGCGCTCTCCATATTGCCAGCCTAGCTGCAACTCGAAAACAACAATAATCATGTTGCTAAGATATGTGATTACTATTTTCACAGACATATATCTATTTACTGTAAATGGAGCATTTTTGATTACATATCATTTATTTAGACAATCAAAAACTGAGAAATTTGTAAGACGTAGCTAAAATATTTGGCTAAAACTGCGAGAATACCGTGTTTACAAAAAAGTAGAACTTAAAAATAAGTTAAAAATTTTCGATTTACTCTTTGTTTTAAGTTATAACTATATATGTCGGTGTAAACATCGCTTTCCCGATATCATCTTTTTAAAACTTTAAGTTCAAGGTAACCATAAATGTTCGTGCCATTTTTGCTTTTGCTTTGAACTGAATGACATGCGAATAGAAGATTATAAATTGGAGATCACGTGTTTCAAAATCTTGTTGGATGACACTAGGATCAACAGTAGAACGAAACCAACTGCTCACATCTTCAATTGCAACAGGTACACCAGCGAAGGCAAATGGAAGTGCCCAGGAGTTGATTTGGTGTTGTTTCATGATTTCAAAGTACCCTTATCAACAGTTGTATAGAATAGCCAAATATGTCAAGCGCTTAGAGACAGTACTGTGATTAAACGATCCACAAAGTAATTTTCCAAAATCCAGTTTGGTTGGCTCAAGACATTGAAGCAGACTTTCGCCAAATACTCACAGACTTTGCATCCAAAACCTCTTTATAACAAGAGAATTATATAGATGGAGGAACAAGCTATCAGAATTTTCAGAATGTTGGATTCTAATGGGGGACTAATATTAATTTCACACTTTCTGTGTATAATTTTCATTGGAAATGGCAAGAACTTCATTGTTTACCTTATATTCTGGCTCACTGTCATGTAATGGTAGGAGTTGTTGTTACTACTGACACTTGGCAACGGCAAGCCCGCCCGTCAGAGACTAGGCGAATAAAGTCAAAGAGAGAGCGTCTTCCGTTTTTCAATAGAGCACCCTCATACGAAGGTGGAAGTACGACTTTTGGCTCATAGATGGCAGGACTATCTGAAGAGCATCATCTTAAGAGATGGAAACTAGTGAAGACCCATAGCCTGGCTCCAACCACCCCCCAGAGGTATTAATTTGGAATGGGAACATGGAGGACATTGTGACCCAACATATTTTACGAGCCCCAGTCGCCATTAGTGAACACGGTGGATCTTCGGCTAAGCCGGAATGACCACCGTTTGATAACGAGATTGACGCCCTAACCAACCAGGCCACCCCTGCTTTCATGGTAGGAGTTAATGTTGTTATTATAGTAATGGTAGGAGTTAATCGTTGAGGAAGAAATCGAGGTGTTTTACTCTTTAGATAAAGCATTCTTCATGTTTGATTATCGGATCCGAAGCTTAAGATTTTTCTGGGTGTTCTCTCTTGTAACACATGAATATAAAAAAGTCCTTTCGAACGACAATTTGTACTGGGGTATTAAAGCAATTACAACAACGTCAGGTTTTTTAAATGCCCATTACAAGGTATAAAAAAATATCTTTAGAAATGAGAAGAGTTTAGATTTTATAAAACGCTTTAAATAAAATATTTGAAAAAAATTAAATATTTTTAATTCATAAATACCAAATTGATTTCTTGAAATCTAGATTCACTCCTTTATTATTATGGCTTCATTGTTGTCCTAAAAAAAATTTGAAAAGTATTGCTTTTCCTTTTTCTTATACTTAGGACAAAATAATTTATTTATTAAATAGTTTTAATTATTGTTTAAAATCTATAATTTTACACAACTATAGGAACTCGGGCGGTCATTAAAAATCATCAAAATTTTTCCTCTATTCAAATTAAGTTTCTGTAGCTCACTATAGAAAATGCAGTTACAGTGATACAAAAATAATTTTGTCTAAAATATTTTTACTATTTTATTCATACAATAATACGATAAAAAATTGTGTTAAGCATATTTGCAAATTTAAATTTATATTGTTATTTCGTTTCAAATATAGTAATAACTGAGGAAAGAAGAGCATATTAATGATTTTTAGCAAAGTGTTTGAAATATCACTTTAATTTTCATTCTTAAATTTGATCGGGAATGTCAAAAAAACTTGGTTTTATTCTTTTGATGTGTGTATTGACAAAAAAGATAACCTTGTAAAATATAAATTTTTATTTAATCTTTATTTTTATTTAACAATATACTTCAGAATTATAATTTAACAAAAAGGGATTTACGGTTAGTTATATTTTAAATCAATTTGAAATATTTTAAAAACAATTGGACAGATTTTAGAAATATTTTCAAGTGAAGTAAGATAAAATTCAAATCACAATTTAAAAAAAAAATGGTAATTTTTCTCATAAATTTAAGTTAAATCATTTCAAATTCGGATCTACACACTATCAAAATCATACCGACATCAAAAATTTGTTAATTAATCGGTATACTAAAATGTTATTTTAGACAAATTAAAATTTTTCCATAAATTTCAAGTGACCGTATAGAAATTATTCGATATTGATTACTAAAATGTTTTTTTACTCAAAACATTTTATAATTAAAACTTTTACCACTAACTACAAATGACCGGGTATAAATTATACGTTAATGATTACATGCATTCTTATCTTTTAAATTTGTTATTACTAATGCCTCACCAGTGGTGTTGTGCTATATTTTTTTTTTTTTTTTTTTTTTACCGGAACGCGTATCTATAATTATATAGACAGGCGGCCGCTCTGTGCAGTCTCATCTCCCAAATTTAACGACGGGGGAAGAGGAGATTTCCCCCAACATCCGCCTGTCACCAGGATTGGCCCTGTATATAGAATAAAAAGGAAAGGAAACGAAAATCATTACGAAACCCATTTTGTGTATATATATATATATTTATTACAATAATAGGAACGTATAATAAAAATTAGTTTACAAATTATAAAATACGCATAGTAGGTACTCAAACAATATTGCATAAATATTTTTAACAGTACATGAAAACACTAATGGTTTATATAAAATATTCCAAATAGGATTATGTTCAGGATCTTGGTGTTGAATTTTCCTTGTTTTGTTGTTATCCACTGAACGATGAGACCTTAACCAAGTTTTTACATAATCATCTGGTTTAAATAATTGTTGTGGTGGGCCCATTCTTTTTTATAAATAAAAGATTTGCTAGATTTTCAATTAATATTCTATTTCTTTGTTCATTTAAAATAATATTCATATTACTGAATCCGCGCTCACATTCTGCCGAACTGCAAGGTATAATATTTATGTATCGAATTAAGATTTCTACATCTTCTGGAATTACTTTGCCTCCAGTATTAATATAATCTCTAAACGCATTGACATATCGCATCGGTGATGTTAAATTAAATCTGGTGCATAATGACTGGATTTCATTTTCTCCATAGCCAATTTCAGCAATTCTTTTTGATTTTTTTTTCAATACGTCAGCCGATTCTTGTTATCAGAAATCATCTTTAGTTCCGGAACACGTTCCTGTCCAAAAAGGAAGAACGACGTTCCGGAGCGTTCCGGCTCGACAACACCACTGAGCCTAACCGTGAATAATTTATATACAAATTCATAAGTGTTTCATAAAAATAATAAGATTGTATTCTATTTTTATTTTAAAGCCATTCACAAGACTGAGACACATATTTACTGATTTGGTGATATAACTTTGTGTTCTTGAAATGAAAAGTACATAATTTCGTCGAAATTTAAAGTAAATTAATTTTCTCATCCATAAATAAAAAGTATTTTCATTTTTATAAAATACACTAAACTTATGATTAAGCCTGAGTTTTCATCCACTTTATCTACAATACCAAAAATTCTTCAATCTCTATAAAGATGGGTTTAATGCAAATTAACAAGAATTTTAAATAAAATTGTAACAGATTAAATCGGTTAATTTATAAGAGAACAATTTTATTATTCTTCAAGAAATAAGAATTTTTAATATT
>JAPDSC010152864.1:0-17005 GCA_026290005.1 Latrodectus geometricus
AAGAAAAGCTGTTGAAAAATGGTTGGGGTTGTGTCCGATTTTCTAAAGTGAGCGAATGGATTAATGATGTTAATCTGTGGATCATACCAGGGTGGATGTGAATGTAAGTCCGTTTTAATAAAACGGACATCGTGTAGGTCTGTTAAATACAGTTGATATTTAGTTCGACTGAGAAAGGGTTGGATGCTATATGGTCTAGCATCATATAATCTCTGTAAGGCAGGAGTATATACCAAGGATCGTAAAGGATGTTGAATGTTAGACATAACTTTAGCGTAGTAATTGAGAGACAGCTGCATTCGTCTCAGGTCTAAAGGCAATTGTTGGCATGTTGCATAAAGACTCTGGACGGGTGATGTGCGGAATGCGCCTGAACAGATTCTCAAAGCAGAGTGATGCACAGTGTCCAGTCTGCGTAAAACAGAAGACCTAGCAGATCCATACACAACACATCCGTAGTCAATACGAGATAAAATGAGTGCTAGATAGACCCGAAGTAGTGACGTGCGATCCGCACCCCAAGATGTATTTGAAAGCACCTTGAGGATATTAAGCGATCGCTCGCACTTCTTCCGCAGATGTAATACATGCGGAAGAAAGGTTAACTTGCGGTCAAATGTAACACCAAGAAATTTAATCTCGTTGACTACAGGTATTTGTGTGTTGTTCAGTATGATAACAGGATCATTGTGTATGCTGGTCTTCCTGCAGAAATGGACACAACAGCTCTTGCTAGGAGATATTGTAAAGCCATTCTCAGCACACCATGCAGCTATTTTATTAACAGATGTTTGTAGTTGCCTCTCAATTACTCGCATGTTTGATCCCTGGCAAGATATTTGCAGGTCATCAACATACATTGTGCCATGAACTGAGGATGATAGAAGATGAAGCATGGAACTGATGAATAGATTAAAAATGGTTACACTTAAAATTGAGCCTTGGGGAACACCCTCGGCTTGATTAAAAGTATTGGACAAAAGGTGTCCAATACGAACTTTAAAAACTCGGGAGCGTAAGAAATTCTGAAGGAATATCGGAAGATTACCCCGAAAGCCAAAATGATATAATTTACGGAGAATACCATATCGCCACGTACGGTCGTATGCCTTCTCGATGTCAAAGAAAATGGAGACCAGATGATTCCTTCGCACAAATGCATGGCGAATTTGGGTCTCCAAATATGTAATATTGTCAAGAGTGGATCTCCCTTTACGAAATCCACTCTGATTAATGTGTATACATTTATTTTTTTCTAAGACATATACGAGACGGGCGTTGACCATGCGTTCGAGAGTCTTACAAAGGCAACTCGTTAGAGCTATTGGTCGGTAATGTGAAGGTTCTGAAGGATCCTTACCAGGCTTAAGGACCGGAATCACTATTGCTTCGCTCCAGAGTGATGGAAATTCATTTTCAGTCCAGATCCTATTGAACAAATTCAATAAGTTCAACAGGGAATCTGGACTTAAATGTCGAAGCATTTGATAGCTGATTCCGTCTGGTCCTGGGCTGGTATTATTGGCCTGCTGTAATGCTCGCTTCAATTCCAACATCCGAAATTCGCAGTTGTATGGCAAAGCTTGTCTATGGTTGAAACGAATTGGTATTTGCTCAGCTCGACTCTTAGCCCTTAAAAACGAAGGACTATAAGAGTCGGCGCTTGAGACGTTAGCAAATGTTTCACCAAAGACGTTAGCAATGTCTGCTGGAGAAGAGTATATAGCAGCTCCGGTTTTCAAGACAGGAATTGAAAATTCCGTGTAGATGCCATTGGCTGCTTTTACTTTTCTCCATAACTGCTTACTGGATGTGGAAGATGTAATGGAGGATACATAGCGAGACCAGGATTCCTTCTGACTTCTACGACGAGCTCTGCGAGCTAATGCTTTTGCTCTCTTAAAGGCAATAAGATTCTCCGTTGTGGGGTATCTCCGGAATAGCCCCCATAACTTCCTTTGTTTTTTATAAGTTTGATGACATTCTTTGTTCCACCATGGTTTGCAACGCCTTTTTGTTATAGAAGAACTTTTAGGTATAGAAGTATCAGCTGCACTTATAATTGTTTCGGTGACTTTTTGAACGGCATTATCAATATCATCGATCACGACCATATTATCATCAACAACTGCCAATTGTGTAAATAAAGGCCAATCTGCCCGACTGTACACGTACGTAGGTAGACGTTGTTCTACACTAGTACCTCCAGCCTGGGAGATGACGAGAGGGAAATGATCGCTATTATGCAGATCATTCCCCACTGTTAAATTTAACAATGGCAGAAGTGAGGGTGTACAAATGGCCAGATCGAGAGAATGAAATGTTCTTGTGGGTGTGTGGAAATATGTTTTCTCGTCGGTATTTATCAGACAGAGACAGTTATCAGAAATAAACTGCTCTATCTGACGACCGCGAGAATTCGTATCACTACTTCCCCACAAAGAATTATGGCCGTTAAAGTCACCCACCAACAAAAATGGTGTTGGCAGCTGATCAACAAGATTATCAAGTTCTTCTTGGCGGATGACATCGTGTGGTGGTAAATACAGACTACAGACTGTTATTAAGCACGTTGTATGTATTCTTATAGCTACAGCCTGTAGAGTAGTATTTAATGGATGGACAGTGCTGGGGAAGTCATTAGATGTTAAAATGCAAACACCTCCAGACACTGCACCATCATCACCACAGTCTTTTCTGAAGCATTGAAACCCACGCATAGAAATGTTATTGGTTGACTTCAGGAAAGTTTCCTGAAGTGCTACACATGCGGGGTTAAAAGCTGATGTAATAGACTTGATGTCATCAAGATGTGATCTTAAACCATGGCAGTTCCAAGAAACAAAGGAAGTTATTTTTTAAATAGAAAAGCTCCTCCCCCGGAGCTGGAAGGCGAGTCCTCGATCATTTCCTCGAACGATAAATTATCGTCCGAGGGATGAAGGGAGACAGCATCAGCCTCCAGGGTCATAGCTCTACGGGTGGATATGGAGGATTTGCGGAAACCCTCCTTTGCAGATTTTAATTTAGAGGATTTAACTCCTCTAGATTTAGCTAAAGGAGCTCTTCTTATAGTAGGAGATAAGGATTTTGGCTTGTCAGTGTTTGTTTGGGGTAATCTCGTTACGGGGAGTGATAGAATATCTGTTTGCGTACATATGCTTCTGGTGACTTTTTTTGCAGCGGCCGCATAACTCTTGCCAGGTTGCGGTGTTCTCGAGGTAACCTGTTTTCTAGCCTCAGGGTATGAAACTTTATTTTTCACTTTATATGTAGTGATTTCCTTTTCTAGTACCCATTGAGGGCAGTTTCGAGAATAGGAGGGATGGTCTCCATTACAGTTGACACACACCTCCTTAGCTGTACAGGTCGAATTATCGTGGCCAACTGCTGCGCAGCGAGCGCAAGTCAGTTTGCCCCTGCAAGCATTCCTCGAGTGCCCAAAACGTTGGCACTGAAAGCATCTCAAGGGATTTGGTATATAAGGCCGGACAGGTAGATTTAAATATGCAGCTTTTACATTGTCAGGAAGGTCTGGCGTCGCAAAAGTCAGAATGAGATGTTTAGTATTAATAAACTGTCTATCTCTTCTGACTGTGATGCGTTTTACGGCACAGACCTTTTGACTCTGCAAATTTTCGAGTATCTCATCTGTCGGCGTGTTTAACAAATCCCTTGCGGAAATCACACCCTGTGAAAAATTTAAGTTGTTGTGAGGCGAAACAGTTACCTCTATATTCGCTAGCAGCTCTATCTTGCTCAGCATTGCTGCTTGTGTGGAGTTTGCAGCCTCTACTAACAAGTCACCTGAACGCAACTTTCGGACATCTTTCACTTCCCCTATTAGTCCAGATATTCCTTTATATATGAGAAAAGGAGACACATTTTCGAAGGTGCCCACCTTTCTCTTAATTACGTAAAATTTTGAATTTTCATTTTGCGCTAGTTGCTCCCGAGGGAGAGAAGAAAAATTTTTATTCTCCATTAGAATTAATTTAAAATTTCGGGACCTGACCGCACCACCCACCACCGAGTCCAACAAGGGGATGCAGACCAGCTGCACCAGTGCTAGCCAGATCCTATACGCTCACAGTACATCCCTGTAATGGCCTCCACCCTTAACGAGTCATCCAGCAGATGTACCGATCGCTTGATCCATAAAGCCGATTGATGTGCTGAGGACCACAGCACACCTCCCGTTTACCTGAAGCAGAGGCCAAAGTAATGTGTTGGCCTCTGGGGGCCTCAATTACCAGGACCCTCCTTTCCAGGGACACGGGTCTCCACGCACGGCAAACACGTGGGTGATTTAGTCCCCAAGAGTAGCTATTAGCAACAGAGCAGCTGTCGCCGCTCTGTTGCTAATAGCTACTCTGGGGGCCTCAATTACCAGGACCCTCCTTTCCAGGGACACGGGTCTCCACGCACGGCAAACACGTGGGTGATTTAGTCCCCAAGAGTAGCTATTAGCAACAGAGCGGCGACAGCTGCTCAAGGGGAGCCCTCAACCTCAAAAGAGGCAACCACATTGAGGGAGAAAAGGAAGAGAAAGCAGAAGTATAGAGGGGAGAAGAAAAGAAAAGAAGAGGAAAGATCACTGGGGTACCTCGGGATTGTGACACCCGTGTTTACTTAAAGAAAGTAAACCCCCTGAGGGGAATTCTGAAGAGAGGAAACACATAAAAGAAATTGTATCCGAATGGAAGAAACATGGAATAGTTACAGATACAAGATCTCCTTACTCCAGTCCTGTATTATTAGTTAAGAAAAAGACCGGGGAACAGCGATTGGTTATTGACTATAGAAAACTAAACTCTCAAACTGTCAAAGATAAATTTCCATTACCCAAAATTGATGACATTTTAGAATGTCTTGGAGGAAGCCAATTTTATACTACTTTGGATTTAGCTAGTGGTTATTTACAGTTACCTTTGACTGAAGAAGCCAAATTGAAAACTGCTTTCATAACTCCAGATGATACAGGTCAATTCGAGCGAATGATCTTTGGATTGGCAAATGCTCCAGCAGAATTCCAAAGACTCATGAATCTTGTTTTGGGTCCATTGTTCAACAAAAAAGTATTGTGTTACTTAGACGATATATTGATTCCAGCTAAAACATGGACCGAAATGATACAGAACCTTACTGAAGTATTTGAGTGCTTAAGAAAAGCCAATTTAACTTTAAAACTACCAAAATGTGAATTTGGAAAGTTACAGACTGAATTTCTTGGTTTCATACTTAGTAAAGATGGTTTGAAACCTGGACCACGTAAAATAGCTGCTATTGAAAAATTTCCTGTTCCTAAAAATACGCATGACATCCAAAGATTTTTAGGACTTACTAGTTTCTTTAGAAGATGTGTTCCTAAGTATTCTCTCAAAGCAGCACCACTATCTGAACTTACGAAAAAAGATGCAAGATTTGTTTGGGAAAAAGAACAAAGTGAGGCTTTCGAAGAACTTAAGAGTAATCTCATTAAAGCACCGATTCTCGCTCATTATGATCCAGAAGGTGAAACCGAGGTGCATTGTGACGCAAGTTCAATTGGATTGGCCGGAATATTGTTTCAAAGAGATAGTAAAAGGAATTGGAGGATGGTTTATTGCGTTAGTAAGAAAACTACGGAAACTGAACAAAAGTACCATTCGAGTAAATTAGAGTTAATGTCAATTGTGTGGACATTAGAAAGGTTAAGGCAGTTTCTGATAGGAATAAAGTTCACTATCATCACAGATTGTCAAGCAATCGTGTATCTAAACGCTAATAAGTCATCAAATCCTCAGATGGCAAGATGGTTTAACTTTATGCAAGAATATGATTTTGAAATCCGACATAGGCCAGGTGAACGAATGAAACACGTAGATGCACTAAGCAGAGCAGCTGTTGAAGAGCCAGAAGATACTTTGCACAGTATTATTGAAAGAAAATTTGAAGTTTGTGTTACTTTGACTACAGAAGAACAAGTTTTAATGATGCAAAATTCAGGCATGGAACTACGTAAATTAATAGATGTATTCAAGAAGAATGAAGATGACAGGTCCGAATCTGAAAAGAAAATGATTGAAGGATATGTTTTCAAGCAGAATAAGATTTATAGAAAACACAAGATTAAAGAGAAAGAAATTTTACTTTATGTAATACCTAAATCAATGAGAAAAAGTATAGTAGTTAGATTCCACGACCTCATGGGACATTTTTCTGTTGATCGAACTGTTAGTAAAATAAAAGAATTATATAGGTTTGCATCTATGAAGCGTTACGTAAGAAAACATATTTCGATGTGTTTTGAGTGTTTGCTGAACAAAGTTCCAGGAGGAAAAAAGCAGGGGTTTCTGAACCCAATTGCACCTGGGAAACGTCCATTTTCTATCATTCATGTGGATCATCTAGGCCCTTTTGTTAAAACTTGTAGAGGAAATCAAGAATTACTTGTAATAATAGATAATTTAACTAGATTCGTCAGAGCAACACCAGTAAGAAGTACTTCAACTCAAAACGTACTGAAAGCTTTAAAGAATTTCATCGACGAATTTGGATTACCTGACAAGTTGATAAGTGATCGAGGTTCATGTTTCACTTCTCACCAATTTGAAGAGTTTTGTACCACAAATGGAATTAAGCATACTTTGAACTCTACAAAGCATCCTGAAGGAAACGGAATGGTCGAAAGATGCCATAGAACTCTATTAGCTACAATTTCTACAAGTATGGAAGATCCAAAACACAAAGATTGGGACTTGAAAATTAAAGATGCCGAACGGAATTTAAATAATGCAGTTAATAAAACAACCAATAAGACTCCATTTCAAATGCTACATGGTTACTCACCTAGATTTTATGATGGACTAATAAGCAGATTAGCAGATGATGAAGCCAAAGAATGTAAGGATCCTGAAGAAATACGAAAAGAAGCAATTCAAAATATAGAACGTAAGCAGGAAAAGATGAAATCATATTTTGACAAAAAAAGATGTAAAACAATCAACTATGTAAAAGGTGAAATAGTGGTCATGAAGAAAACACCTCAAGCTACAGGCCAACCTTTGAAAACTCAACCAAAATACAGGGGACCATTGATAATTACTCAAATATTACCAGGTGACACTTACAGAGTGACTCAGTTACAAGAAAAGGAAAAGGGACACTTTTTCACAACCACCGCCCATGTAAGTCAACTAAAACCTTGGAGAATTTACCCAGACACAAGTGATTCCAGTGATACTGAAATTGAACTTTGAACTTAATGAACTTTCATTTAAATTAAACTTTAAAGAAAATCTGAACTTTTATGATATTTTCTATTGAATATAATGTATAATTTTCTCATTATATGTACTAATTATTTCTTTTCCTTTATAAGTAGGGTAGCAAATGTAAAATTATTATAATTTCTAAACTTTTGTTAAATTTGACGTTTAAGAAATAGTAAGTATGTCTGAAGAATTGTTAAGATTTGTAAGTATGTTTATTTTTATTTTGTAATGTTTTAAAGTTTTTGTATGTATTTTTAGCTTATAAATGTCTACAAGTATTGTTTGTATTAATCAGGAGATTAATCGGTCAGTCTGGCCGAATGTTAACATTAAGCTGTAATATTTAAAAAATAAGTGGCCACTAGATGGCAGTAGTTAACATGTCATAAAAAGAGATGTATATGTAGTTGAAAGAGAGAGAGTGTTTATGAAGGAGCTCGCTATGAAAAGAGCTAGATGTCTGTAAATAATTCTACATGTAAATAAATCTGTAAATATTTAATAAGTACTCCTTCCTTCCCCACCTAAGCTACACGTCATCCGACAAACTATAACGGAATAAAACCTTAATAATACTTTCTTCACTCCAACGATTGATTCCATACAGAAAAATCCAACCAAAACGGACTGGAATTACTTCACTGATGGTTCCAAAACAGATGAAAAAATCGGTGCGGCCATGATCTGCTACAATCATCAAAATTTAATAGATTATTAATTAATTCGACTTCATCCACTCAACTCTATTTTTCAAGCGGTGGCTCAGGCAATCAAATCAGCATTAGAACACGCCATAAATAAAAATAACATTCCAGTTACAATCTGGTCTGACAGTCAGTCAGTGTTAACAGCACTTCATAATCCTCAGCCAAAATCTACAATAATTTCTGAAATTCAAATTCTTCTAAAAAATTATTCTTCCACAACCATTCAATTATGCTGGACCAGGGCACATCAAGGAACAGAAGGCAATGAACAGGCTGATTTGAAGGCAAAAGAGGCTGCCAATCTAGCACCAGACGAGATCTACAAAGTCCCCTGGTCCAAAGCATCCATTAAACACTATTTAAAACAAAATTTCTTACAGCGCTGGCAAGAGGAATGGGATCAAGAAGAAACGGGAAGATCAACGTTTACTATTTTTCCAAAAGTCACGCAAGATATCTGCCTTGAGACCCCACAAATTATTTTCTTTCTAACAGGTCATGGCCCCTTTCCAACATATTTCTTCAAAATCAGAAAAACATCTTCAAACCTATGCATCTGTAATGATATAGGCACAGGACTTCACTATATCATCAACTGCCCTCTTACCAAAAATTTCCACATTAAAAAATCTAATCAGCAATCGGATGCACAATTTTTCAAATATTGCCTAAATTGCAAATATCAACGTAGAAAATTAGTTCAACTAGGAACCTTCTTGATGAATCAAGACATCAACTTCTGCAAACATCCAATTACTAATTCAGAAGAACTTTCAGAGGACTCAGACTCGGATTGAAATGGTTTATCCCAAATGACAACTGGTTCACTGAATGAGTGACTGGACAGAACTTTCAAAACTTTGAACTTTCAAAACTTTGAAAACTTTGAACTTTGAACTTAAAAACTTTAGAACTTTAAACTCATAACATCAAACTTGTTTAATTAAAATGTTAATATTTTATTTTATTGTTCTCTAATTTTATTTTTATGTAACTGAAATGTGATACAGTGGTCTACTGTGTAGATCACTGTAGGCTTCTTAATAGCCCCACCATTGTGAAAAATTATTTTCAATAAACAGCCGGGTTGCGGTTCTCGTGGGCGCCCTGGGTCCCCCTGGGGGTGCTCGTTGCTTTTCACGGTGAGGAAAGGGTACAACCTGATAACCAAATGTATAGTTCAGGGCCCTTCCCCGCCTCTTTATTCTGTTTAAGGCAAGTGTTCGAAAGCTAAGTTTGAATGTGGCAATGATTGTATTTTTAATATTATTAAAGGCAAGTAGAAAAGCTTAAGTTTTATGGCTTATTAGTGGCAAAGAAAGTTATGTGTGATGTGGGACTTATATAAAGTCGAATGACTGTGGGAACCTGAAGTGTTCACGGGCACTTTTGGCAACTGAAAGAGTATGTATGCTTGGTACAGGGACTTGAAGTTATTTAAAGGTATGAAAGGATGTATGAGTGGTGCGTATTGTGTAATGCGGCATGGGCCAATACACCGCACAAAAATGAAATATAAGATTGAGGGTGGCGCCTATCTGTCAATGCGAAAGTTGAAGTTGGGTATTCGGTCTGGCTTTAATGCCGAGACCGTGGAGTACCAACCTTGGGATCACGGGGTTAGTGCCCCGCCCTTGGTCAGTGGAAATACCGTCGATCGGTACTTGGTGGATATTAGTAGTTGCGCGGGGACGGCGTAACTGGTTTTGGCTGTGCTTATAAGAAACGGCCCCGCAATGTCATGCAGTTAGGGGCTTGAACGGAAGAGGAACGAGAGGCCCTCGAGAAATCCTCCCCAGTCTAATTTGACTACCTCGGTCGTCGGTTGGATTGAGGGACCGTGGAATGAGCCCCACGTTGGTCCCGTTCTTTTGGAAGTGAAAGTCTCATGACATGGTGGAGTAGGGCGGACGACAATACAGGAAGCCTTGCGGGTTACCATTGACTGCAGCTTGGAAATGGTAGCGGAAATGTGTCGGGGACGGTTCGGGCGTGTACGCTGGAAGTTACCAAAGGTTGGTACCTGAGCTGAACAAGCTCAAACTCTTTTCTCTTATATGGTGACAAATTGATTTATTATAAATATAGCGTTTATCATAAAGAGATTATATTAAAATTAGTTACCAGAAATTTGATTAAAACTTGATAGAATATGAAAGGCAAAAGATCTGACTTGGCAAAGACAAAGAAAAAGCGCACTTTTGAGTGCGATTTTATGCGGGTGTGCCAAAAGCACAACCTAGCTGATAGTCTAATAAAAGACTTGCTAAACCTCATAAAAGGGGTTAGTGGGAAAGATACGCCCACGTTGGATCGGCCCGAGATGGTGTCCTTGGCCGTCCAAACCGATAGTAAAAGCACAGGCAAGCAACCTATGAAATCACAATCTAAGACCGGGGCGTCTAAGAAAGAGGCCCAAACTGTCCAAAAGACTAAAGGCAGGGACCAGACCAGGTCCTATGCCAATGTGGTCAAGGGAAGACCCAGTGCACTGCTGGTTTACCCAAAGGAGGATAACATAACATCCGACACTGTGCGTGATATCCTAAAGGGTTCTATAGATCCAAGGAAACTTGGCGTCTCTGTACAGGGACTGAAAACTCTTAACAACGGCGGCGTTGCCATTGAATGCAAACGCAAAGAGGATACTGAGATTCTGAAAGAGGAAAGCTCAAAGAAACTGGCTGGCAGAGTCAGTGCGAGGGAACCGGCCAAGAGGTTGCCCAGAGTGCTGATCTACGACCTCCCGAACACGGACGGCGAGGTCGACATATTAGAGGGACTCCGTTCCCAAAACAGCCTCCCCGATGGACACATGAAAGTGGTGTTCAAGCTTAAAGGCAAGGGGGAGGACAGACACTGGGTTCTGGAAACCGACCCAATGATCTTCAAAGCACTCTTAAGTAAAGGCAAAGTTAGCATCGGATGGCAACGCCATAGAGTAAAAGAGTTCTTAGAACCAACCAGGTGCTTAAAGTGCTGCAGATTTGGCCATCTGCAGTCAAAATGCCCGGAATCGAAGCAGACATGCACGGTGTGCAGTGAGGAGCACTCTTTCAAAGATTGCCCAAAGAAGTCTGACAAGTGCACCAACTAGTAGGGCAAATTTGAAGTTCAAGCTGAAGCTTGACACGGGACACAAAGCTGTTGATCCCCGCTGCCCGACCTACAGAAGAGAGTGCGACAGATTGAGGTCTCGAACACATTATGGTTAACACAACCAACATAAATAGCGAGTACGGTATATTACAGGTAAACTTAGCGCGGTCTAGGGCAGCCACGCTTGAAGTGCTGAAGGAGTAAGAATTGGGTTCATCTGACATCCTTCTAATACAAGAGCCTTATATGGTGGACGGCGAGATCGAGGTCTTTCCGAATGATTGGTCGGTTATTCACCACCATGGCGGTTGGGTTGCGGTTGTCGTCACTAACACCAACATTAAGACTTTGATAAAGCACGTAGACTCGTCCATAGTAGCGATTGAGATCAAAGACCAGCATCAGAAGCTGTTGATAGTGTCTGTATATGTTCCGCCCAAAGAGGAAATAGACGGTTATCTTGAGACTCTGGATAAGATCATTAAACCCCACAACAGAGTACTCATAGGAGGGGATTTTAACACCAGGCATCCGATGTGGGATCTCGAGTGTCCGTCTAGAGTTGGGACTACACGAGGGGAAACTCTTGTTGAGTTCTTCATTCGAAACGAGCTCGTGGTATTAAATGATGCCGCCCTCGGACCAACTTTCGAAACCGTCAATGGACGAAGCTGGATAGACCTATCGATAGCGACTGGTGCCCTGCAGCCGGCTATCTCGTCGTGGAATGTAGCTGAAAACGTTGTTAGCGACCACAACTACATCTCCTTTAAAGTTATACCTAAAAAGCTGGTAACCAGAGTGCCTCGATACAGATTGGGAAAGTTCCGACTCATGAGACTGGGCTGGGACTTTAGCAAAAAGGCACCAGATCTCATGGGTAAATTGAAATCCATAAAGACCGGAGAGGAACTTGATAAGGCAGTTCTGGAATTGACGGAAACGATAAAGGAGATCTGCGAAAGAAGGCTTCGGCCAAACACTGGGGGATATCGGGCGCCGCCCCTCCAAAGCAGTGCGAACATGTATACCCGGACACGGTCGGCAAGCAGAGCTGGAAGTGGGTTGCTCAGAATACAAAGTCCTTCGTGGCACGAAACCTTCGAAACCTCAAATCAACGCGTCCCCCGCTTAAGCGGAGGCGCACGGGTAAATGGAGTACGCAGAACCGTAGTGCCCGGATACGCGACATGTACCGGGTTTTCCAAAATCTATGGACTGTGGCTCCAAAGAGAGTTGCCAAGATAGTACTGGACGGAGACGTCGGGGAAATGACCACCCCTGACTTGACACTGGCCTTTACACACTTTAAAGGCATCTTTGAAACTGAGAACCACTCCAGCGGACATCTTGCTTCGAGCCCGGAATATACATGTTCACAGGTTGAGTCCATCCCTGCCAAGGAGGTTCTGCACGTCTTGAAGAAGTGCAAAACCAAAAGTGCCGCGGGTCCTGATGGTCTTCGCCCCATGATCCTCAAGAGGAATCAAACGGGGTATAGAGCATGACATGGCCACCCTGTTCACGCAGTGGATCAAGCACCGTAAGGTGCCGGCTGACCAATGTGCCAGTCGTACGGTCCTCCTGCCCAAAGCAGGTGCCACGTCAACCGACATGACGAAATGACGACCCATTTCGATCGGTAATGTGTTGTTTGTTTTGTTTGTTTTGGTTGGGTTTTATGGCGCAAGGTCCAAAATGGACAAGCTGCGCCAAGAAATGACACTTTAGAGAAAAATTTTATTAATAAAACCCAGACTCATCATTAAAAGAGAGATTAAAAAACAAAAACAAGTGTATAGATTACATTAAAATGTAAATATGTAATATTGAAATGAAAGTAAAAATAAAATTCATAAAATCAAAGTCATAAGGCTTAAATAAAATTAAGAAAACCAATCGCCTTGCAAAAGGCAAAAAGGTTTCTGTGGGGTGGCTCCCCCACTAAATCATATAGAGTTAAAATGTCAGTATGAAAAAATGTAAAACGGTAAACGTTAAAAACAGGACATGCTATTAAAATATGAGTAACTGTATATGGTTCATCACACGTTTCACACCATGGATTAAGTTCACTTAAAAACAAATGTCTGTGTGTGAAACGTGTGTGTCCGATACGAAGGCGAGTTAATCGAACATCGGCACTTCGTAACGGTAAAATTGATAATGAGGTGAGGTATGGGAAAATGTTATGCAGTTTGTTGCCGACCTGCAGGCTCCATGACTCCTGGCAAAGAGAATGTATGAATCTCTTAACACCCTTTTTCACATCAGAGAGCGGAACAGATGGTGAAATTCGACCTGATGCGGTCTTTGCAGCCGCATCCGCTCTCTCATTACCATCAAGACCTATGTGACTTGGTACCCAACAAAATAAAATTTGGTAACCCTTGCCAGCAAGGGATTCCAATACTCTAAAAATCTTAGACACAACAGGATGACAATTAAAACTATTGCCTCTCAATGCTTCCAAAACACTCATGCTGTCAGTATAAATACAAAATTTACGATTGTCATCTGTATTCACCTGCCGAAGAGCGTAGTAAATTGCCGTTGCTTCAGCAGTGAAGATGGAGCAGGACGAATGTAGGCTGTAACTGTAAGAGGTATTATTAATAAAAATTCCACAGCCCACATGTCCTGCTGATTTCGATCCATCTGTGAATACAGGTGTGTATGACTGGTACTGACAGCGATGAGAATAAAATAGCTGTTGAAAGACAATAGGTGTTGTGTCAGATTTTACAAAATGAGTAAAGGAATCAATAAAAGCAAATGTTGGGTTATACCAAGGCGGATGAGTATAGTAATTAAGTGAATCGATCCGCAAATCACATAGATCAGTTAGTAAGAGATAAGTTTTAACACGGGTGAAAAAAGGTGGGATACTCATGCGACGAGCATCATAAAGTCTCTTAAGAGAGTCATTAGGAATCATTGAGCGTAGAGGATGATGAAGGGTCGATATAACTTTTGCGTAATAATTGAGAGACAGCTGCATTCGTCTCAGGTCTAGTGGTAACTGATGGCATATGACATATAGACTCTGGACGGGTGATGTGCGAAATGCGCCAGAACATATTCTCAAGGCAGAGTGATGAACGGTGTCCAATCTGCGTAAGACGGAAGACCTAGCAGATCCATACACAACACATCCGTAGTCAATGCGGGATAATATCAGGGATTGATAAACCCGAAGGAGTGACGAGCGATCTGCACCCCAAGATGTATTTGATAACACCTTGAGGATATTAAGCGATCGCTCACACTTCTTCCGCAAATGTAAAACATGCGGAAGAAAGGTCAATTTTCTGTCGAAAATCACTCCCAGGAATTTTACCTCATTGACCACAGGTATTGGTGTATTGTTGATGTGAATCACTGGATCATTATGCTGGCTTGTCTTTCTGCAGAAGTGGACACAATTACTCTTGCCAGGAGATAAAGTATGGCCATTTTCAGCACACCATGCAGCTAGTTTATTTACAGCAGTTTGTAATTGTCTCTCAATTAAACGCATGTTGGACCCCTGACATGATATTTGCAGGTCGTCAACAAACAAAGTTCCTTTTATAGATGAAGGAAGATTATGAAGTATGCTACTTATGGATAAATTAAAAAGTGTGACACTTAAAATTGAACCCTGAGGTACACCCTCAGATTGAGTAAAAGTATTGGAAAAAATATTTCCAATACGGATTTTAAAACCACGGGAGCTTAAAAAGTTCTGAATGAACATAGGCAGATTACCCCGAAAACCAAAATCATAAATCCTACGGAGAATTCCATAACGCCACGTACGGTCATAAGCCTTCTCTATGTCAAAGAAAATGGAAACGAGATGATTCCTCCGCACAAAGGCATTGCGGATCTGCGTTTCCAAGTATGTAATATTATCAAGAGTGGACCTCCCTTTACGGAATCCACTCTGATTAATATGAATACAGTTATTCTTTTCTAAGACATATATGAGGCGAGAATTGACCATACGTTCGAGAGTCTTACATAAGCAACTCGTCAGAGCTATAGGTCGATAATTCAAAGGATTAGAAGGATCTTTTCCAGTCTTTAGGATCGGAATCACTATTGCTTCTCTCCAAAGAGATGGAAATACATTTTCAGTCCAGATCCTATTAAACAAAAGTAATACGTTCAATAGGGAGTCTGGACCTAAATGTTGAAGCATGTAATAGCTGATTCCATCAGGTCCCGGACTGGTATTATTGGCCTGCTGTAATGCTTTCTTCAATTCTGACATCCGAAATTCACAGTTGTAAGGTAAGGCTTGTCCCTGATTGAAACGAATTGAATTTCGCTCAGCACGACTCTTAGTCCTTAAAAACGAAGGACTATAAGAGTCAGTGCTTGAGACATTAGCAAAAGTTTCACCAAGGACATTAGCTATTTCCTTAGGAGAAGAATGTACAGCAGCTCCGGTTTTTAATATGGGAAATGAAAATTCCTTATAAATTCCATTGGCTGCTTTTACTCTTCTCCACAACTGCTTACTGGATGTAGAAGATGTTATAGAAGAAAGATAGCGAGACCAAGATTCCTTCTGACTTTGACGACGAGCTCTACGAGCTAAAGCTTTTGCTCTCTTAAAGGCTATTAAATTCTCCGTTGTGGGGTACCTCCGAAATAACCCCCATAGTCTCCTCTGCCTTTTATAGGCATTTTGACATTCATCATTCCACCATGGTTTACAACGCCTGTGTGGTATAGAGGAACATTTTGGAATTGCAGAATCAGCTGCATTTATTATTGTTTCAGTGACTTTTTTAACGGCGTTATCAATATCATCGATCATAGCCATTTTATCATCAACGACTGCCAATTGTGTAAATAAAGGCCAATCTGCCCGACTGTACACGTAAGTAGGTAGACGTTGTCCTACACTACTACCTCCAGTCTGGGAGATGACAAGCGGGAAATGATCGCTATTATGCAGATCATTTCCTACTGTTAAATTTAACAATGGCAGAAGTGAGGGAGAACAAATGGCGAGATCGAGAGAATGAAATGTTCTTGTGGGTATGTGGAAATATGTCTTCTCGTCGGTATTCATCAGACAGAGGCAATTATCAGAGATAAAGTGCTCTATCTGACGACCGCGAGGGTGTTTGCATTTTAACATCTAATGTCTTCCCCAGCACTGTCCATCCGATCAATACATCCCTACAGGCTGTAGCTGTCAGAATTCATACAACATGCTTAATTACAGTCTGTAGTCTGTATTTGCCACCACATGATGTCATCCGCCAAGAAGAACTTGACACATTAGTTGATCAGCTGCCTTCACCATATCTGTTATTCGGTGACTTTAACGGACATAATACTTTGTGGGGAAGTGATGATACCAATTCTCGCGGTCGTCAGATTGAGGGTTTTATTTCTGATAACAGCCTCTGTCTGATGAATACCGACGAGAAAACATACTTCCACACACCCACAAGGACATTTCATTCTCTCGATCTCGCCATTTGTTCACCGTCACTTCTGCCGTTGTTAAATTTAACAGTTGGGAAATGATCGCTGTTATGCAGATCATTCCCAACTGTTAAATTTAACAACGGCAGAAGTGACGGTGAACAAATGGCGAGATCGAGAGAATGAAATGTCCTTGTGGGGAAGTGATGATACCAATTCTCGCGGTCGTCAGATAGAGCAATTTATTTCTGATAATAGCCTCTGTCTGATGAATACCGACGAGAAAACATACTTCCACACACCCACAAGGACATTTCATTCTCTCGATCTCGCCATTTGTTCACCGTCACTTCTGCCGTTGTTAAATTTAACAGTTGGGAATGATCTGCATAACAGCGATCATTTCCCACTCGTCATCTCCCAGACTGGAGGTAGTAGTGTGCGACATCGCCTACCTACTTACGTGTACAGTCGGGCAGATTGGACGTTATTTACACAATTGGCAGTCGTTGA
>JAPDSC010152865.1:0-10160 GCA_026290005.1 Latrodectus geometricus
GTCTCAGTGATTATCCTTTATCTCTATAAATGATGCATATAGATACTGCTCATTAACACGGAGTGAATTCTAATATAAAAGCAAATAAATAGTAGAATAAAAGGATTAAAAAATTTATCTATCATGTTTTATTTTATTTATTTATTTTTTTTATTTTACAGGAATCACAAAGTTCCGCTTCTAATCCGTTGTGAATCACTTATCTTGTCATTCACAATTCTAGTCACCCCTCTTTATCAGCGAACCCCACTTTCTTTTTAATCTCCATTTCTAAATTCCTCATCCACCCATCAAGCTCTAAATTGAATGAACTTCGGAGCACAGCTATACTATCGAAAACAAAAGGGAGAATGACATGTTGGATAATAGGAGTGACCATTTTATTAACGCCTGCAATCCTTTTATCACCAGGTTTTAGCTGAATGGACCTCTTAACTCTCTTTGATCCTTCCTATTCAGCTAGATGGGGGGATCCAACTGACATGTAATAGGAAAGCTGACCTACTCTATCCAGATGAGAGAGTTACCTCAATTAATGTAAGTGCTGCATTAATCCTAGTGTATAAGGATCATTTCCATTACAAATGGGGGATTCTTCTACCTTATTTTTTCCCTTCGCACTAGCGTGAAGGATTGAAGAAGGTGATCGTGCCTTCGCATACAATCACCAGCTTTAATCGAATTACCTTCTTCCGCAGAAGACCGAATGAACATGGCGACTATCACGTGATGTGTAAAAAGTTGAGGAAAAGCACATAATAAAAATCTACCTTTTATGATATCAATCAACTTGCAAAAATAGGAAAACCTATAGAAAAAATTTAGTTTCTATATTGTAAAAATATAGAAACTAAATTTGATAATATGAGTAATATGTGATTAATTTATTCTAAATGGTATCGAAATAGACGTACGAAGCAACAGTAGTTGTATGGTTGTGTATTTAGATAATGACTGATGGCTATAACCAGGAATATATTCTAAGGAATGGTCTTCCTCATCAAATAATGAAGCAACATATGTGTGACACATTTAGATACACGGAGTAGTTCTATTACTTGCTTCTAAAACACACCAGCAGTGGAATAATAATTGGAAGCGAGTAAACATTATAGGTTTAAATCAACAAGATAATTTCTGAATGATCAACACAGTCTAGCCTTCAGATGAATAGTCTCAGCTTCTACCAGATAAACTGGTTATCTGAGGAAATTTGAAATCCATTTTAAAATGGAACTCTGAATAGAGTTACCCTCGTATGCAAAATGTGATGAAAGTTGAACCAATGAACATCTTGTTCTCTTACTGCATCAAGAGATAACTAACAAAGATATTTATGAAAATCAATCAACTCCAACTAAAGGCTTCAAATTAATGCAGTAAGAAACTTGTACATAATGAGTAAGTGCATTCAAGTATCCATAGCGTCTAAAATATAATCTGTCTTAGAAAAAACTCTAATTTGTCCTATTTATTTCCAAAAGAATCTATACTCATATTTAAATGTTCATTTTCATTTTCGTGAAATTTTTTTCTAGTGGCGAATATGAAATTCTAAATGCAATTGAAACAAAACCATCAAGGTATAGATTTTGATACAGCAAAAATAGACTTTGTTTATTTACTTTTATGGAATATGCTTTTACGTATTCAAGCTGACTTTATCAATCAACAATATCTCTACATGGAATAATTTAATAACATTTTACCACTGAATAGCAAAATTCATAGGGTATTAATCCTTCTAGTCACAAATAGTTTATGATTCAATTCTAGTTCACTGATAAGGTGCCAAACATAAAAATAATTTGTTAATCGAAGAAAAGTTTCTTAAGTCATTTTAGAAACTTCAAACAAATGGATGTTAACTTTTCTTTAAACATTGTTTACTAAAATAAAAGCGGTCCTAAAGTGATGTGAGTTAATTAATTAATTATTAAATAATTAAAACAGTATCACTCACTATATTTATGTACATTATCTAATAGGAAAAAGGGAATGAGATGGTGTATAAATTCAAAGAAGAATCAGTAGCTCGTTTTATTTTCTTTTAATTCATAATTTTTTAAAAAATTAAAAAACTATCGATCTATAAAATCATTGAAGAAATTAAAATTCATAAAATGAAAACAGACATGGAAAACTACTTTATTTAGTTTAAGTAATTTTAAATTTGCACCATTTTTCTTAAGTATAAATATAAATGTGTTTTTTCCTGTACAATCTTTTTGCTTTGCAATAGTATATTCACAATTTTAGTAACTAAAGAAGTGAATGGTTTTGACAAAATTATATGTTAGATATGCATGCCATAGCGTAGTAGATAAAACACTTTGTAGTTGATAGTTTACAACTAGGATAAAAACATTTGCGTCACCTTCTAAAGAGATTTGTCATAGTTGATGTGCCGTGTTACACGTAATGCAGTGGAAGAAAATTACAAAATTCCTTGGCAACCATTCCAACAAATTTGCATGGAAAAAGTACAACTTAATTTCACATACTTGAACAATAGCTAGCGTCAAACCAGGACCTTCTATGTAGATGAACGTGCTTCTATTACTAAATCAAGGTGGCATTAGAGTAATAGATGGTCTAATAACTAAATGCTGGTACAAGATTTAAACAATCCCGCACATTCCATCATAACTACCAAAAAACTTCTTCATAAACAATGGGTCACATTGCTCTGTCGTAAAGGAGAAAACCTGGAATACTCTCAGGCATTCACCTCAACAGATGTACATGAAAAAAGACCATCGCGGAAATTAACGTGTTGATTTAAAAAATTTTATAGATGTTATCAATATTCATACTCTTTATTGATATTATTGATGTCCGTACTGCTTATTGACTATGTATTTATAAAATTATTCTTTAGTTTAACTGAACAATTCATCAGGTAATTAAAATAATTCTAAGAAACTTCTAGAACTTTCTATATCTTGTATGTTTTCATTAAACATGGCAATTTACTTAATGAGCTTATTGACAGTGTCATTATCTGTTTAATGTATCCAATATGGGAAATTGCTCATACCTTCGGTATAAGAAAATTTATATTCCACTATAGGAGAAACTCAATTCTACTATATATTTTTTTCTAAAGTTCATTATTTGTTCTTAGTAAAGTCATAATTTGAACATTTACATTCAATAAAAATTATCTTCGGTCTAATTGGCTTATTTGATTTTCTGATGCCTAAAATTTTAATAAACAGAGATAACAAACAGAGCTAAAATTTTGATCATTACTACCTTGTTTAAGAAAATATAATCTATAATGAAACTTTATGGGCGTTTGCTATTTAGTTTATGATTTCTTAAATTATGAAACCTAATAAATTCGTATTTTATG
This sequence comes from Latrodectus geometricus, assembly GCA_026290005.1. Taxonomy (NCBI): domain Eukaryota; kingdom Metazoa; phylum Arthropoda; class Arachnida; order Araneae; family Theridiidae; genus Latrodectus; species Latrodectus geometricus. Next base: position 3,359 of record JAPDSC010152865.1, read on the forward strand.
AATTTTAAACTATAATAATCGAAATTCCTCTTAAAAAAGTCAATTATACCATTTTTAAAGTGCATACAAATTTATACTACAAATTATGTTAGAGATTTCTTTTATTTAATTAACAAATTACTAACATCTCACTAATATGTTATAAAATTACCAAATATAAATCCTCAATTATTTTGTTTTATGTGTACCGTATGCAAAGAAGCTATATGCTGAATATAAATCAGCTTTTAAGAAATTGCGACACTAATTTTTTCAAGTTTAGAGACCATAAAAATTTCCTCCGATTCCTTCCGACTAACATCTCCGAATCTTGCAAACCTAATCTGCTACAATTCCAGCCGTTTCCAGGCAACTTTCCAGTCGGTTGCCCAACAAAATGGATGTCCTTACCTACAACGTTCTAACCACTCTCCCCTTTTTCGCATACACATCACTCGAATCTTCTAATTTGTGGAACCCAACCCCCTTCAGTCATGGTGTCTTACCCTCGGGGTTAAGACACAGAACATGAACAGTTGGAAAAAAAGGGAGGGAGGAAGAAACCGCATACACCCCCAACCACGGTTATTTCCTTTTATATATATTACCCAACTTGTAACTGCGGCACGATGTCGGCTCTAATCCTATTGCATTGTCTGTAGAACTTCTTCCCCCTGCCACTCTCCACCCCAAATTGAAATTCATCGTTTCGCGAAAGCTGGAAGATAGCGCTCAGAAGGGCGGAAAAGCGTTGATCGATTTCAATCATTGCCAATTTCATAGAAGACCAAGCATCCTCCCTCCCTCCGACTTGCTCATCATCCTCCGAGCACGCGATTCCACCCGCATTCATTGCTTCCGACTTCAGGATCTGTCTCTTGCTGCTCCGAAATGAGTCGACAAATTGAAGTCTGTTGTTCATAAAATGAATTGTAGATCCAGAAATGCTGCTATGATTTTGTCGTAAAAGCATGCTCCATTCCATAGGTCCTAGACAAATTTCCGTAATTATTTTCCCATTGCCATCTGCATTATATCAAAAATATTTCGTATTCTAACTTTAAAAAAATATTTCATGAGTTTAATTTTAAATTTGTAGTTTTCTAATATTTTAATTGACTTCTATCGTCTGGCTCTACTTATGAGCTAAAATTTTCGAATAGAAAAAAGTGCACACTATGTTTTACTTCTTAGAATGGGACTGAAATTCAATACAAATATAATTTTTTAAGTCTTAAAGCATAAGTGACAAATATCTATATATGAAAAAGTTCTTAAGATTGAATTCACAGTGTCAGTACTTTGGCTGAAATATTTTTCAAGTGGAAATGGGTTTAATTTAAAGAATGGATAAGCATATTAAACCTTTACAACTGATCCACGAATTATTATTACTTATTTTTCATTATCTTAATAATCTGAAAAATATTTAAATATCAATCACATCTGGTTAAATTTTGTCCCATGAAATCTTTCAGAATTCTGTTAATAATTGAAGATAACTGGGTGACTTTTAAAAGTTTATGAAGATAATCTCTTTGCAATACTCATTAAAGTCCCAGTTACTATATTCTTAGAAATCTAACCAAACATCTCGATAAATGTACAGTCAAATCTATTCTTAGGGGATGTTTTTTTGCTGCTTTTTTTATGAAATTAGGTTTATGCAATTTATTTTATATGATTTCTTATGCTGTATATAAATTCCAATGATGTTGACATTATGACACCATTTTAATATTAAATTATCTTACTGCACAACAAAATTATAATTATTATCTCGAAATATGAGCAAAGTAATTCAGTTTTACCTCAAAAAAATTGGAAACTTCAAACATTTATTACAAATTTATGCTCGATTTTCCTTTATATTATGCCGTATGCTTTTATGATAAACATAAAAATTGCATTTAAAATTTTAGTCCTTTTTGCAAAAAATTCTAATCTGTATTCCCATTGCAAATTAGAGAATTTTAGAAAAGTCGCAGAAAAATTTTCTAATATGCAATGGGAATATTTTTAGAACAAACTATAGTATGGTGAAAAAAAGTAAAAACTTTAATTTATAAAATTTTGCTCATGTATATAACTGCACTCATAAAAATAAATGAGCTAAATAGTGTGAAATATTATATAAAATACTGAACTTATGAAATCAAATGAAAATCGGATGCTTTTTCTCGAAGTTCTAAATTTCACAAGACTTAGAGAAAGTTGAATACTTTTTCCTTATATTATATTTTTCTTAAAAAATAAGGTTAACTTAATCCATAGAATGATTTTATTGAGGATTCAATATTATTCCAAACACCAAAAAGCGATTGATTTCCTACTTTTATGAATTGAAAGTCAAAGTACTACACGTTCATATATTAGCTTTGCTGAGACAGAGAAATAAAATCAATTTTAATAATGGATTCCGAGTCTTATAACTTTATCATCTTGAAAGATAAAATTACGTCATGAATATAAGGGCACACAAAGAACTCCATCAATATAAATTGAACAAATGTTGTTCTGCATCAAAAAGTTTGCTCATCAAACAAAAGATATATTTTATTTGGACGGATACTGAAATGAACAACTTAATGGCAGAATATTGAAGTTGATCCCCTTGTAATGTGCCAATTTATTACAAGTTTCTCACCACCTAGAATACATATTGTATGTGAGTACTCATCAATAAAATTAACTTCTCGTTTCATTAAATAAAATCAGGTGAGATCTTCTCGAACATTAGGTTTACCATAAGTCTTAAAACTGAAATAGAGTTGTAGAATATGAAACAGGTAGTCTCCTTCCCAATTATTATCTTACCCCATATATATTATAAAAGCTTATTTTTATTATAAAAGCTTTTTTCTTATACCTTTATTTCGCTTAGTAACATGAGCAAAAGCATTAAGCATTTTTTTGTGTTTATAGAACAATGCTTGTTAAAATTTTGAATTTAAACATTTAATAATTTTGAAATTCTAAAATATCATCTAAAGTACATTTAGTAAAATAAAATTCTAAATTCCATTATTAGATTTTGAAATTTTTAGAAAGATTTGAATTCTCCATTTCCGAATGAACAATAAAGCACAGCTCATAGTTTTTCAACAACAACCCATAAAATAGTTTATTCTAAGATAACATTGCAGCCAATATATTTTTATCTGTGATGTGTTCTTAATTCACTTCCAGACAGGGGAGATTTGCTGATATTTTCCCCATAAAATCCCTTCCCGAGATGATTAGATTCCATTTGTGGAACGAGTTAAAAACGAATTTCAATAAAATTCTTCGATGGAATTTATCAAGATTAATCTACGACTCTGTCTAGGCGTCTGGTTAAAAGCAGACGGAATAATTTTATCCAAACACTTAATACATTCGCCACTAATTCATTGTGAAAAGTTATAGAATATATATTTTCTTATCCAGCAAATATTAAAATTAAATCGAATATTTTTGATAAAATCAACATCAGTTTTAATCTTTTTATTTTTTAGACTGAATTTATAAACTGAGATATCTATAGCCATACCAAATTTGAAAATTATTAATTAGAGTATGCAGAGTAAATATTTTAAAATCCATGAATATGATTATAATGAAAAACCCTATATCATGATCTTATAATTCTAATTATATTCTTATATTAATGAATACACTTATTAATGATACATTTCTTTGGTATATTGATAAAAAAGGTTAATGTCTAGTAATGGTGCTATATAATTCAAGAAAGGGTGCTTTTAAAGATTTAAAATTTTCATGCTTATATTCTTTTCTAAAATAATTTTGATGTTATAATAGAAGAATGTTTTCAGAAAATTCAGAATAATAGTAATTTTACTTAGTGGTTTTTCTATATGAGTGAGGTACAACATGGGAAATATATGAAAATATTAAAATTGAATACTATTAATCTCTGAAGACACACCAATATAAATTAATAATAACGGCTAACAAACTGCTATACCTTTAGATCTTCTTCAGAACAAATTATTAAAAAATATTTTTAAGGTATGATATAAAAAAGCTGACAGTTATAGTTGTTCTTAAACTCGCCGTCGAGAGAGACAAATGGGAATTACCCATGTCTAGCTCAGATGTTAACTTTGTCTTTTCAGTAATTCCAAATTAAAGGACTGTTAATTATGCATGGTAAATTCTTTCTGCAGAGACCGGTAAAGATGCAATAACCACATCTTCCAGTAAGATTGCAAAGAAAAAGATAGGCTTGTAGATTCATTATAAGTCTTAGAATTTGGGAATACATACAACGGTTCTACATAAAATGGGCTTTGATAGAAAATGACGTCATCGGAAGATTGAGCCTTTTTACTTTTTTAGAAAATTTAGTGTTACGTGTTTAAATGCATGTAGAGAATATAACTTATGTTTTGAAAATAGTTTGAAGAATAAATGCAAATATTTTTTGAGTTTATGATTGTTGAGTATTATAGTCTATTACATTTCAACTAAAATAACTGAAGTTTATATGACCAAGGCATTTTCTAGTTTCTTCTCTTTTTAATGATATTAATTTTAATATGACTTATATAATTAAAAAGGCAATAAAATAACTACCCGATCTGTTATTAATACAAAAATGCGTATTTTTATATTTATAATTTTCGCAGAGTATTGGATAAGACTGTAGTAAAAGATTTGAATATACATCCTTTTTACCTTTTGGGGTATTTGCCATAGACGATGTGCCACATTCGCAAACTAAAAAGTCAGGAAAACGTACACGTACTCAGCCTGACAAACGTGATCGCAGAAACACAACTTCCATTATTCCCCACTTGTTAGAATTTAAATCAAGATCAACATCTCGGGGAACAAAATGGTACCTCTAATGGTAATTTTTATGAGATTCGTAATGAAAAAGCCATTAAACTTAAAAACACTCAAGACTGTTGAGGAATCATATAAAATTACGGAACTCTCAGAAATTAAGTACAAATATCAATTATCTTTGCCAAGTCAACTTATTTACTTCCGTAATTAATTAATTTGCTTGGGTGAGCAAAGCAACAAAATGGTAACTAGGATAAAATTAACAATTATTTTTTTAGAATTTGTTTTCTCTCAGTATTTCCTATGTTGAAGTAAGAAAAAGAAATATATTACTATCTGAATATTGCCTGTTTGTTATTTTCGATTTAAATGCAATTTTTAAAATACTCTCGATACTCATTTCTATTCAGGGGAGACCGATTCCTGATTATATAGCAGATTCAATTTACTAGAATGAGTTGATTTTCCAGTAAATTTGATTAAGTGCAAAGATATTTCTGTTATTTTGTTTACTTATTCAGAATATTAAGTTATTGTTCAAAAATTGTATGAAGCATTTAAATGGAAGTTAAAGAAATTAAGCCTCCAACACTTATATTATAAGAATTAAAAAAAAGAAAGTCGTTATAAGTTTCAAAGTTACTTCGCATCAAAATATAACAACTTTCAAACGGAAATATTTCATTGGGATTTTGTCACTTTCCTGTATTATGTCCAGTTCAATTAATAACTATGGTTCAAGGTAGATTTCAATTACAAGAAGCGTTTATACACGATATAAATAGTTAAACAGTGTTCCGATTTTAAATTCAACTATTCCTCCTCGAGTTTAATATTTTCTTTGTGTGGATGCTTCTTATAATTCAGAATACATATTAGTTAATACTTTTCACAAATGATTTGAACTGATGAATTGAAGTCTAGAACGGAAACTACTCAATTACAAAACTGGAGTAATTTGAGAAAAAATAAACAATCATTACTCAAAAATTCTTGTTTTTTTTAAATAAATTAATTTATGAAGAATTTAGAGACTAATTTCTATCGGAAGAGTATTTTTCCAGACAATAAACCAACTTTTATACAATAATTAAAGTGCAAAATGTGTGAAAGAAGATGAAATATACATGTAACTGAATAACTTCATCTAAAATAAAACTAATTCGTAAGTTTAATTTTGTAGTCACGTAAAAAGGGAATTCTCAAAATTTACACATAGTACGCAGTACATCCATAAATTATATATCTTATGCATACCTAATCATTAGTTTGATTAAAAAATTTAATGAATATCACATTAAATTCTGATTTATAAGCTCTAGTGTCACATTAATTTAATAGCATTAATATGTTTTCATGACTGTGGTATATCTGTATGAAGCAAAGATATGTACTGCTTTTATTGGGGAACATTTTTGTCCATTGCATTTCTTAGAACCTCTCAAAATTTCATTCACTTCAATTACAAGTTTAAATGAAAATATATTTTTTTATACAAAATTTATCAATTTTGATTATTTTTATTATTTATTTCATATAGTTTTTATTTTTTAATAATTTTAAGAATTTAAAAAATAATTATTTTTTTCCTTTTATTGTTTATATAATTTTAATTCATTCCTTCATCAAATATATATTTTCTGAAATTGTAAGGAGTATGGTTTGTTTGTGTTTTAAGGTTATTTTTTGCTCACGAGTGCTAATTAAACCGTAACTTGCAGCTTTAAGTGGAAGCCTAACATCTTATAACATTCAAGACCATAAACTGTTAAAGCAAAGCCAAGGTGCTAACCGTTTGATTCCATTTCTTTAGGGAACATGAGTAATAACAAATGTTTCAACGTAAACATTGTTTTATTTATTACCTTATGAGAAGTTTTAAAATCATAAAAATTTAAAACAATTATTTTGGAAAATTTATATATTTGTAGAGATTAATCAATGGATTCTTTGTATCTAATTTTCTGTTAATAAGGAGTATGAAAATGTTGGTCTTTTAATTACAATCTCTTTTAACCATTTCTTT
>JAPDSC010152867.1:0-10281 GCA_026290005.1 Latrodectus geometricus
GAGTTGTTCTATGATTCTAATTTGGGAGTTTCATTTAAAAACTAACATTTGTAATACAAAATGAAAAATTGAAGATTTTACATTAATTGTTGTGTTTTAAATTAGAATTATCATTTTTCAAATAAAAACAATATAAAATTTCATAATGTGTAAAATTATGATTTTCATGAGTTTTAATTATAGAAAAAAATTGTTTTTAAAAGATTAAAATTTTGAAAAATTATATTTATTTTTAAACAATTGATTCAATTTTACCGAAGCTGTAAATTGATTAATTTAGAACTAGCATGACTATTTGAATTTGTATCAATCATTTGTACCAATGCAAAATTTGGTACTTACATTGTGCTTGAATCACCATCATAATTTAGACACACAATTTATAAATATTGCAAAATAAAAATTTTCAAAATATTTCTATTGCTTGGAGTATAATTATTATTTTTATTCCATATTCTGTTTAGAAAACTGATATAAAAATCTATAAATAAATATTCTTTAATAATTTATTTTGGAAAATTTTTTCTGCATAATGTATAATTACTAATTATTTTATTATAATATAAATGCATCATAATTATTAAAAAAATTGGAAATTTCTGAAATTTTTCCGTCATTCAGTGTGAAATATTAATTAAACATTTTTCATTAATATATAACTCTAAATTAATCTTTATTATAGCAGTAGATTATTCACATGATTTTTCATATTTTGAAATGATTTTCTCTTTCCATTAATTTGAAATTATTTTCTCTTGCCACATAAAGATTACACTTAATGAGTGATTTAAACTCATAACTTAATGAGAATGATTTAAACTCATAAAGTGTAAACTTTATGTGGCCAAAATCATTACAGACATTTTTTTTAAATTCAAGTCATTATTGAATGTTAAGTTTTGAAAATATTATATTACTTTTTTAAAGAATTGAGACAGGATGTGACTAGAATTTTTCAGCAAATAAATGTTTTAGATAATAAGTAAATCTCACTGATGATCACTGATTGAAATAAGAATATTTAGTAATTTTTCATTTAAATGCTTTATGAAAAATTTCTTAGAGGGCATTTAAAAATTTCTTTTTAATTTGAAAAAGAAATACAAGAAAATATTTTTTGTAATTGCTTTCTTTGTGTCTCCAAACACTTCAAGTTTGTTAATTAAATTGTTTTAAAAATTATATGCTTGCAAAATGTCATTGTTGTAATATTTTACTTTTTTCTTGCTTTATGCATTTATTTATTATTTGATATGAATTCCTATGTTTGTTACATAACATCATAAGCTGATTTAAATTTGTATGAATTTTTTAAAACTTTATTTTTACTCTAGCTTAAGTTTATCTCTAAGTCTAAGAGTTCTTAAAAAAATTTACATGTCTTTAATTGATATTAAGTTTCTTATAGTTAATCACAAATTTAAAATTTCTCTTTGTGCTTTGTGAGCTATGGAGCTTGAGTTTTGTAAGCTTCAAAAACTCAGAAAAAATATAAAATTTCAAAATTTTAAATCTTGATTTGTGTGCAAATAAATAAGTGAAATGTACTCTTAATAATTTTTCATGCAATTCTTAACTATTTGAACTGATTAATCTTATTAATAAATTCTTCTGCAAAAGATGCTTAAGTGAACTTATATCATGGGATAACTATTTTAGAATAATGGTAAAGTCATAAAAGTTATTTTCCCCACGAATGCAAAAATAGTGGAAAAGAATTTACTTCTTGCAACTTTTGTAAAAGGAATTGTTCACTCAGGTGTTAAAAAAACTAATTTTTGCTTTTTTATACATTTCCACACACAAAAATTTCTACTGTTGATATATTTAAACCTGAAAAAAATCAGTTTGTTAAGAAATTATTTAATTTTTATTAAAAAGAACATACTCTTGTGATATTCCAATCTTTTTCCAAAAGTTAAAGATTAGTGACAAAAATACTCTGCATGAAAAGAAAAATTTGTTTAATAATAATAATGCATTCTTATCTATTTAATCAAATTTAAACAAGTAAGAATCTATTCTTCATTTATTAAAGTTATTAAAAAAGCATATTTTTAAAAGAACACTATTCATATAATAAGTGAATATTATTATTATTATTTTTTTTTTTTGCTAGAAAGTCCTTGTCACTGTTGTACCACTAACTAAAATCAGGAAACGAAAATTTGTGCATTAAATGCTATCATCAAAGTTTTTTACTGTGATTACTGCCAAAAGCTCAGAATATCTTTTTTCATGTCATGGAAACAGTATTGTTGTCATGGAATCATGGATGGTTGTGAAATTAAAAATTAGGAATTGATTTATTAATATGTGAAAAATAGAATATTTTTAATCTGTCAAGATTTATTTTGATAGAGGATAGTACTATAAAATTTCTGTTGCTGCATTTAAAAACATTGAAACATGCACAAGTGGTAAATGTAAATTAATTGATTGTACCCAAGTTTGCCTTCGTAAACTATTTAATAAAATTATTTTCTCTTTGGATGCCTTAAAAATGACTTTAAATTATCTAAACTTTCTCATTATGTTATATCATTAGGTAGAGATAATAAACAATTCAATTTCCTTGCTTTTTTTAATTTTTATTTATTTTATTATTATTTTATTTATTTTATTTTTTAAAAAAAGGTCCTGATCAAATGAAAAGCTCAGTAAAATTAAATTCTGGTTTTTATAGCATTGCACAATGTGATTATTTATATTGCTGTTAAAGAGAAAGTATGATGATTTCAGTAATTGGAATATGTATTTAATTCTATTAAACGAAAAATGCAACTATTTAAAAATTCATTATGTAATTCTACATTAAGTCTTTTAATTGTAAAATCCTTTTTATTTTAAAATTGTTCTTGGTAGTTTTTAAAAAAATAAAGTCTGGAGCACATGTTGAGCTTAATAAATGATAAGTTAACTCTAAGAGATTTATAATTTTGGGCTTTTTATAACTGAATAACTGAAGTTTTATAAAAATGAGCAAAATCTATTAATTTCTTTAATATTTTTTTTATGGTTAATTTTTTCAACTTTTTGAATCCTATAATATAAAAAACTAAAACATTCAATTAGTAGTTATACCTTAATACTTCTGTTTTTAGTTATATAATTGAAGAATAATTATTTTTCACTTTTTCTCATAAATGTTCACATAATTATTAAAAGTTTAAATTTCAGTCATTGAAAATATTTAATTTAGTAGCTCATATATCAAAATAATTCATGAAAAATATAGCATTTAGATAATTTTCCCTTTTTGTATTATTGATTAATAATGTGCTTTATCAAGTTAAAACTTCTGCTTGAAAACATTTCTTTTGTGAAGTAACTAAATTTATTTTTTAATTAAAATTTTAATTGCACAATCGAATTGCACGAAATCCTTGGAAATGCACCCTTAAATTCTAATGGATGATCTATGTAATGCCTGATCAAATTTAAAACCTCATTTACACATTCTTATAAACATTTTTGAAAAGATTCCTCAACAACTAATAATATATCCTAATTCTGGTCCACATTTTATTAATGTGAGAAGAAGAATGAAACAATGAAAATTATGATTTTAGTAAATCCTATTAAAAAAATTTATTTATGATTTCCAAAAACATAGAACAAATATAATTTAAATTAAGAAAAGAAAATCTGTATATTTATTGTTGATGACATCCAGCATAAATCTCATCATATTGATAAACTCAATGAAAAGTTATGACATAGGCAATATAGTTTAAGTAAAAAAAAGTGAGAGAATTGACATCCTTGATTGCCTATTCCTTTTCCTTTGAGTTAATTGTAATTTTGAATTCCGATTATTTGTAAAATTGCCTTATTTTTGTTAGAATAATATCAATCATCTGAAGACAGCACTTTTGTTTTTGTAATGAATTAGCTTGTATTAACAATGTTTGCATGAAAATTATTTTTAAATTAAACTGATAAATAATTAGACTTTTCATAATGTTAGAACATGGGTAAATAAAGTTATTGTAAATATGTATAGTTTGTGGTGTTTTTGAGCTTCAGTTGTTAGACATTTAGAAAAAAAAAATTAATTGTGTACTTTTTTAGCATCCTAAATTATGTACAGTATATAACTTTAATTATATGTAATATCTCTAGGTGCTGTTCTGATTTGGCATCTTGTACAAAAAATTACCATTTGACAAAGACAAAAAAATTATATATATATATCTGAGTGTGTTAAATGTATAATTTTTATTTTTATTTGCTTATCATTATTTTTCCTACTTAATTTACATTAGTTTTCAAAATTAAATTCTATAATTTGGTAAATTTAAGCATATTTAAATATCTTATGAAAAGTATAATATTATCAGAAATGTAAATTTGAGGATGTGGTTTTAATCAAAAATTTTACTAGATTGTAGAATTTAATTTAAGTCGGAAAATATATGAAAGATCGACTTAAAATTTTTTATGCATCTATATTTGTAAAAATAAAGGAATTTTTACAAAATTAACATAGTTTCCATAATTATATTATACACAACATTTTCTTTAAAATAATTTTGTTTTGTGTTGAATTTATTTTTAGATTAGTTAATTATTTGTCTCAGTGAATCTTGTATTTTAGATCCTGGTAAAAAGCCTTCAATAGTCAAAGAACTCAAAATTACAAGTTGTTGTTTCTGGAAATCCTATGCCAACTATTGCTTGGGAAGGCTTTATCATTTAAATTAATATTATTGTCTTAATTTTAAACTTTTTTATAAAAATATCTCAATGCACTTAATATATTTAAGTGTATGTATTCTTGAATGCAAGTTTGAAAACATTTTGCATTTTTTTTAATCATGCTTATTTTGAACGAAAAAGTCAAGCATAAATTACTGAAAATACTGTTTTAGTACATAAATCTTTTTTGTCTTGAAAGATTAACTAAATGACATTTTTTGTTATAAGACATTATTTTTCAATTTAATACTTTTTTACTTATAATCAGTGAAATACTATTGAGTTCATCATGATTGTATGCATTCCTAGTTGGAACTTGATTTTTCGTTATTTTTAATTATATAAAATGATATGGGGCATAACTAACAATTTATATGTATTTGGGCTAGGTAAAAATTTTAAATTGCTTTGAAATTCAATTTTAATATATTTTTTAAAATTATTTATAAAATTTTAAAATATCAAAGAAACTATCAAATTGAAAAAAAATTAATTTTAAACATTCAATATGAAACATGTGATATTTTATAAATTTAGTATTGCATTTTTTATTTCTTTAATATTTCATATCCAATTATTTTTATTGAGAGGGCCTAATTTATAGGTATTGTTCTATTTATAAAACAATATTTGCTTATGTTAGCTTTAAGTAATTATATTTATATTTTGTAATTGAATATATCATTTAATACATTGGAATTAAAATAAAATGTAAAAGATCGAGAATTAATATTTTATAGATTTAATTTAGTTCTAAGCTTTTAGAATTTTGTGTTTATGTTTTTATTTTTTATATTTTCATAAATTTAATTTCTACAATCAATAAACTAAAAGGTTTTTAGTTAAATAAATTATTAATAAACATATGAATTAGAAGCCCAAGATCAATATTTTTGGGGACACCTTTTGCAGAGATAACAGTTCTTATTCGTCTGAGTATCTAGTCTAAATCATTCTGGGGTATATTTATGTTAAAAGAATATCATGTATTGTCTAAAGAGCTTTTTAAAGTACACAGCACTCTTTTCTTTTATCTTATCTTCTTATAAGATAAAAAAAAATTGTTGTCTTTCTACCATATCCCATACTTTTTCTATGGGGTTAAGATTTAGGCTCTGCAATGGTAGGGAAGTTATTTGATGTCAGAATGTTATTCAAGAAAGCAATTTTGAATACTTCTGGCATGATCTTTATCATTATCAACCATGACGTATCTGCTAAAATAATCAGTAACCACTAAAATATTCAAAGTAAAATGTAACATTACAGAGTACACTGTCTTTACCTATATATCTAGGTATCTCATAGCTATTTGTTTATCTTTGAGTAACACCTGTCTTATCAAATTTAATGCATTCTTCCAGTACAAAATAAGATTTAGCTAATATCATTAGACCACATTACCTTTTCAAAGCTCAAATGTTCTAGTATCTTCTTTGCTGACGCGACTTCAAATGAATTTTGCATTTTGGACAGAAATGACGGTATTCTAACAGGTACCTAGCTATACATTCCTATTCTCTATGCATAGTTTCACCTGAAGTCTAATGGGAAGAGCCTTGGTTGGTGATTCTTATCATATGAAGCATATAGAACTGCTCTGACTCGTAGAATACATCAATTTGGCTCTTGGAAAACTGTTCAGCTGCAGGTACGTCTTCTTGACAAGATCTGTAGATTCTATTTCTAACTTCTGATATGGTTGCTTTCGAGAACCTAGTGCGATGTTCTACCTTCAAACTTGTGGCTCCTGTCTTTTTCAAATGATGAATGATGTGTCATTTTTTCCCATTTTATCTCATTCATTGTTAAATGCTTTCGTGCACTTTACTTATGCTAGTATTCTAACGATATGTAAAACCCATCATAAAAAAATAATTCTCATGCTTTATTCTTAGCTCCATTGATCAGGAAGGTCAGAAGTAAAAAGTTCAATTTCATTTTTCTTTTTTAGTTTAAAATCGGAATTTTGAATCGTAATTTTTGAAAAATTTAAAGATATGATTTTAAGGCTTCTTTTATCTTGAATTTTTTAATCATCTTATTTAAATAATTAGATTAAACTCTTAAAGAGTAGAATCTAAATTAAATAAAATTTTGCGTTTAAGTTTTAATTAATCCATTTACACAACTATAAATTATTAGCATCTAACCAGTTTTTAATGTACTATATTATTTTATAGTAAACATCCCAGTTATTTCTGTATTATTTTAATGAAATATATGAAATTTTATTATTAATGTTTACCTTTAAAAAAAATTCATCATTGTCAAAATTTGTCTTGATAAATTAAAGATATATTAATTATTCATTAAAATAATTTGTGTGCACAAGCTAATAATATATATGTAAACAATTTTTTTTATTTGTTTACATATATACATATATATTATATTGTAAATTCCATTTATAGCATTATTGCGTTTTTCAGAAAGATTATTATTTATTTAGTTATTTTTTTAGTTTATTTTTTTATTTCTTAAAAGTTGCTTTTTATTTATTTCTTATTCAGAATAACGTTTTTTATAAAAAAAAAATGCATTTTAATAAATTCAAATGTTTGTTTCATGTGCACAACATAGATGTTTAAATTAATTTAAAAATTAAAGTTATTAATAATCATTCTTAGTTAATATTTTTAACATTTATATCTTTATACATACTTTAAACATAAATTGTTTATTCAAAAATGTTGAATATGAATTAAAGTTTATACTTAAAAAAAACTTATTTATGAAGTTAAATTTAAACCAACAATTTAGGAAATTCAAACAAAGTTAGAAATCTAAACTAAAATATTAAAATTTTTATATAATTTACTTTTAATAATAAATAGCATATTAACTGAATTTATGAAACACGACTTTTTCTAAATTGGTATACAAACTAATAATTTAAAAGCCAGGTTGATGTATAATGAAATTTAGTGAAGAAAATTTTAAAAAAGTAAGATTATTTCATCAAAATTATTGATATCACTTAATGTTTGAATTTATGAAATACTTCCTTTTAAATTTTTTTTCCAAATAATCTTCCTCATTGCTAACAGATGAATTAGAACATAATAAATGTTGTTTGAATTAAATGATATTTTAGTTTCAAAAACTTATAGAACAATAATATTTTCATGTTTAAAATTAATATTTAGATTCTAATTATAAAAACAATTGATGAAATTTGAAAGCTAATTTATTCATAAAAAGTTATCTGCATTAGTATTTTTCTCTAAATGTGTCATATCTAAGTATGTGAGTAAAAACACTATGATTCTTGCTTTGGAATTTCCAAATTATAACAAATAAATTAATATGTCTAAAAACTGTAGTTGAAGTGTGTATAAAATTGGTACTTAATTCAACTAAAAAATTCTAGTTGCAATATATACAAACATTTTTTTTTTTTTTTTTTTTTTTTTACAAATTATGTACAGCAATTAAAAAATTTTCTTTTTATAATTGTATATGGACATGCCTGAATGTATTGTATTATTTTACTATTTTATTTGTTTTTGTGTAAATTAAAAAATATGGCTTTAGTTGTAATTTTATTTAAAAAAATCTTTTGCTTGTTTATTTTCATAATTTGGACTGTGTATTTTGTCAAGATGATTAGATATAAACTTTTAATATTTTCTGAATCAACTTTGGGATAATGATTTTACTATCTGTTGAAAGATCTTTTAGGGTTGCAAATTTAAGACGGTAAAATTTGAAAATGTCTAGTTCTTTTAATAAGATATCTTTTCTTTACATTTATAGTGATGCCTGTTATGCCAGGAATGTTTGGAAATAAACCATATTTTGTTAAAGGCTTAGAACCAGTGAAAGTTTCCGAATGGCAGACAATATCTTTGAAAGCTGAATTACCACCTCAGTTTGCTTGCAAAATCAAATGGTAAAAATATGAACAATTTACAGATTTCTTTAAAAAAGTATTTTTGACACTTTTCCTGTTTTCTTATTTAAAATTACTTGTCTCATATGTAAATAATTTTTATAATATTATTATAGCTTATTTTACAGTGAAAACTGTTTAATGTAGGATGAACTTCACTGAAAGTTTAAACAAAATGCAAAACTCTTTTTTAAGTTATTTTTTTTTATATCCTTCAATTCATTCAAAGTGAATGTTTTTCTTAAATTTCAAATTCTTTAGTGAAATTTTTCATTTCACTTTTATTTCTAAGGATGAAAGATGGTGATGATGTAGCAAAGAATAGAACTCAAATGTTAGAACAACCAAATGGAGCTATTGCACTTACCATTGAAGGTGCTACACCAGAGGATTCTAAGAAATATGTCATCATTGCTACCAATGGTGAAGGCAAAACAAGAAGCTCTGCTATGGTTGCTGTTGTAGGTAATAAAATGTTAATTTTTACTCTAATTTTTTTTTAAAAGGAACAATTTTTATAAGCTTTTGTACAAAAGTCTCATGTTTTTAGATTAGTAATATAAGAAATTATCCTGCTATGTAATTCTTTTAAAAGCATGCATTTGGGGTAGCAGAAGTTTTTTAATATTAGGGTAGTTTTTTATAAGTGGTGATTTTATTCGATTTTTCTCTGTAATGTTACATGCATACATACTTAATACATACTTAAGTACTTAAATTCATAATAAAATGAATGTTTTTCAAACAAATTAGACGTATGTATATATATGAATAATTTGCTTACAAATCTTATCAGACATTTAACAAAGACAAATTTTATTTAAACTAAATTAACTGCAAGATTTATTTTTCTGTATAGTGTTTTTAGATTTTACTTCATTACTTGTATGCATTTTTCGTAAACATTTACATGATGGATTTAAATTACCTGAAATTGTTGAATCATAGAAGCCTGTTTCTTTTGTCCAAGGAGAACCGGGAAAGTTAACAGCAAAAATTGATGGCGAGCCTCGACGTTAAATGGTATATATTGATATTTCTTATGATGAAAATTGTGATTTCTCTAATTCAAGCTGTCATCTATTCTATATATCAGGATGTTATGCTGTTCCAACAAATTGTCATAATTATGTTTCTTGTATTTAATGAAATTATTAACATTTGATCAATCGAATTTTACAAACAGTTTATTTTTCTTTGCAATAAAAAATATTAAATTTTATAAATTACATTTACTATTTCAAAAATCTATATGTAAAAATTAGTTCTGCAAAATGGTTGTATTTTATATTTTATACTTCATCATTATTTAGTAAAATAAAATATATGATGCAAATGAATTCAATTATAAAACATTTAATATAAATATATGCCTACATTTATTTTGAGCAATAAACACTTTCCCATACAGATTATGCATTAACTTTCTACCATTGTAAGTGGTGTTCTTTTTTGCTATAGTTCATTTTGCTTTTTTATCTGTGATTAATAGTGCACCTGAAACTTGAAGAATTAGCTTTCATTGTTTAATTTTTTTTTAGTACCCATGGATTTATCTATTTTATTAGAGATTCTAAGTTACTCATAGCATTTACTTGCTTTGTCAGATAGTACTAATTGTTTTAATTATCTATTCTATTGAATTTTCATATTTATCTTATATTAGATATAAATAAATTTGGATT
>JAPDSC010152873.1:1356-15661 GCA_026290005.1 Latrodectus geometricus
TATATATATATATATATATATATATATATATATATATATATATATATTCAATATTTGTTTATTTTGCATTTAAATTTAAGGTTTAAAAATTGTATAGATGATGAAAGATGATGGGATGGGGAAAATGAATGAGCTAAAATGTAATTCAAAGGGTAATATATTTTTTATACATCAAATGAAATTGTAATTTTTTTATTTGAGCATTTATCTTATTTTAAAAATTGAATGTTTATTTACAAGTGATGAACTTATTTACAGATGACATTGAGGTTTGGCATCTTAAATTATTTATATAATAAATTTTTATGATGATGATATATATATTTAAAGAGAGAATTACTCGTTCTTTCTCTTATGCAGACTTACAAATTGCATTAATATTAAATTTCATATACTTAAATACTATGTGCATAAATTGTAAAACATGTGAAGCTTTTATAAGAACAGAATATATGAATTACAACTCCCTTATCTATTCTCATAAAGCATTTCAGTGAAAATGCTTTGATTGACACAGCAGCAGCTGAAGCAATTTGAAAAATGTAAACATAGGAGAGACATTTGCACAAGTAATGTACCAAGAATTACTTAGTACATTAAGTTTTATAGCTTAAGTTTATTAATTTATTTTTCCTAGAAAATTACAATGAGAACTAAAGAGGGAGGAATGGTTCTCTGTTTGCTTAGTTGTCCATGATATGTTAAATTTAGATAAATTTCATGAATTTCATGCTTAAGAATGTGCTGGTAACATTTTAAGGTTTTTGATTTTCTGAAGAAATATTTTACAGAAATGAAAATAATTTTTGTTATAAGTCGTATACGAAACTTTTAAGCTAGTTTACTGTAACCAGTATATGCTAAAAAAATAATTACATTTGTGTATTGTGATTTATGGTTACTTTTGGTAAGCACGTTTAAAAAATTATTCGTCTTAATTGAAATAAAAAGGATTATTACAGCTATTAAATTTGTTTCAATTCAATAAAATGTTAATATAATGTATCAAGTAATTATTTTAAGAGATAATTTTATGTGAGTTTTTTTCTAAATATATTTAATGATTAAATATCAATTTAAATTAAACACCCAACATAATTTACTACCACTATATTTAATCTAAGATTAAATAAATTTTATTACATTTTAGAGTAATTAGTCTGATCACAGTATGATAGGTACTTTCTAGTAATGAGATATTTCTTAAAGAAATAAAATTTAAATCATAAATAAAACAATTCGGAAGACTTTGAAATTGTAAATTAAAATTAAAAAAGAGTAAAAAATATTTTAAAAGAGGATTAATAATAGAAGCATACTTAATATCACAGTTTTAACTTTTTCTATAGTAAATGAATAGGGACCGTTATATTTGGGAGTCAAAGAAATTTATTTTAGAGATTTCACCACTGTTTATAAGGAAAAATTAAAGATCAGTTCTAGAATATTAAACAGTGACAGAGGGATTTAACACCAGGGATTTTCACTGTAAATTGAAATAATCAACTGATTTATGTTTACAAGGTAATTTCTTATTTCTGTTACGATTTCAATATAAAAGATAACAATAATTATGTTATAAAGTTATTTTGGAGCACACAAATGATCAATACTTTTTTATACATTGTATCCACTCAAATTTATTAAAATTATCGTTGGACCGTGGTAGTTTAGTTGGTTAGGGCGTCAGTCTCACAATCGCAAGGTTGTGGGTTCGATTCACCACTGACTAAAAACCATTGTGTTGGTAATGTTGACTGGGGCATGTAAAATATGTCGTGGTTGCAATGTCCTCTACGTTCCCATTCCAAATTAATACCTCTGAGGTCGTAAGAGTCAGGTCTTGGATCATCCTTGACTTCCTATCTCTAAATTTGAAGACGCGGAGGTGCTGCCATCTATAAGAGTCCTATTTCCACTTTTTTGAAAGGAAGCTCTGTTCTAAAACGGAAGGCGCCCTTTCTGACTTCAATCGCCCAATTTCAGGCGGGCGGGCTTGGTTCAGCCAAGTGTCATAAATAACAACAACAAAATCATCATGTATCAAGGTGTGGATATATGTATGCATAAAGGATCATTGTCAAAGAAACTATAAAATAATTTATTCATAACTAAAAGTGAAGAAACTCAGTGTCTCTGCACTGCTTTTTGAGATGGAAGAAATTATTGTAAACCAGAGAAATAAAAATAATATAATAAAGCACAATGCAATGACTTCCATAGCTAATTTTATTGAAAAATGTGGTATATGAAAGGTTAAACTTTTATGTAAATTAAATTAACGATAAGTTTGTTAAATAGAAATGATTATTTCTTTCACAAACATCATAGCTTTGTCACTTGAAAAGCTGAATTGGTGTGTTACGTTGAAAAACGAAGTAACTAAATTAATTGCTTAAATTTCAAAAAGAAATTTCCCAATAAATAATAATTATAAAAAAATAAGAAAAAGATATCTGAAAAATTATAATTACTGTCTTTTTCTTAAATTGTTTTTGATGTATGTAATCATGTAGAAAAAATAGAATATTTTCAATATTGACTTGAAAATTATTAGTCACGAAATATTTTTTTTTTTTTTTACTTTAAAAAAGATATTTAGCAGAAAGATATTATTATTACGGATATTTGCTTTACTGTAGTTTATACACATATTTTTATATTAAACTTAAAAATAGTTTTGAAGGGATTATAGAATTTATATTCATTAGCAAGGAATTCCTCATAAGTGGTACTTCTTGCATAAGTGCATAAGTAATACTGTCTTTTGTTGATAAGTGAAACTTATCAACAAAAGACAGTGTTGATAACTATAACTTAAGTATCACTTCTGTTGATAAGTATCACTTATCAACAGAAGAAAGTATAATGCCTTATTAATGGTTATTTTCTTCAGAGAAATTTACTTTTAGGTAACAAAGTATTTTTTAAATGTTTTTGAATTTACTTTATAAAATGTTTATGCTTAAAAATTTCTTTATTTTGACACGAATAAATATTTATGAAAATCTCAGCGAACTCTAATTTTAAGCTCCAATTTAGATGCATATTGTCTATCTATGATATACAAAAATCTATTGGATTGCACTTAATAATTTTGACATCATGAATGTTTGAATTAAGTCATAAATAAGCATTCTTGATGATAAAGGATTTATTAGAACCTATTTAATGAAATCGACTATCACAGTTAATTTGAGCACATTAAGGTAATTTCAACAATATTATATGAATGAGAAGGTTTTCATATTCCTTTATTTAATGTGGACTACTTGGAAGATAATCTTCAGCTTGCCGTAGGTTATATGTGTACAAAAATTGGAAGAATTTCTAACTTGAACTTAATAGACTAACCAATAATTTCCCACTATACATTCTTTTTCTTTTAGTAAAAACTAATTTTGACGCATATTCAATAACGGAACAAATAACGAAAATATTATTAACAAATTTCACATCATTTAACTATCAGATGTTGTTACTGTCTCTGACCTTAGCAGAATAGTTAGCTCTCTAAGTTTGGGTTCAACAATTTAGAATCTACATTAAATTGAAGGCTCTGGACTAATTAGCTCTTGTGTCTAACCAAACAAAAAATTTAAGTCATAGCTGTATTAGACTAATATAGCTACGGCTGTTATGGTTAATAATTAAGAAGTATAACTAATAGGGATTAATCATATCATCTTTAATTATACGTGACAGAGCTTGACATGAAATGCAGTTTTACAATTTTTGTCATTTATCTGTGGTTATAAAACACAATAACTACGTTTAAAAATTGGTTTCATTTTTTATTTTATATGTATCATTGCACTTTAATGATAAGATCCTATCACACATATACTTCTTCAAATCATTTCCTTTTTTCCCACCCTTATCAGTTCAATGTGAGATAAGAATTTGCAGAATGATCATGGCTTTTAAATTGCATTTCCTAGTGAAAAATTATTCATTCTTTTTGTGATGCATCACAAATACTTAACGTAAAATAACAGTTTTATTACTACATTAAGTCAAAATAAGCTGACTAATGTAATGGAATTTTCTTAATGTAAGTAATTTGTAATCGAAGTCCTTGCCATATTACACACAAAGATAGCTATGAGAAAGAGTCAATCTTTATATTTATAACAACTATATTATCCTATTTATATACTAATAAATTAATTTGTTATGATTAAACCTATGCGAAATAAAGAATAAAACTATAAAATACGATTGTGATATTTTTAATAATAAAACAAATTTTGTTATAACTGAATTATTCATCATTTTGCATTAAGCATTTTAAAAAGATGATTATTTGAAGCACTAAACTGAATTTTATGGTCCCGAAAAATAATTAATCAATTGATATTCAAATTTAATGTACTATTCTTTTTATATAATTTCTATATATTATGAAAGAGAATTTTTTTAGGCAATAAAAATACTATTAAGAATTATATCCTTAAATAAATAAATTTATAAACATCAATATCTAACTTGGGTTGAAATTAATGATAACACATTATCTATTCATCAAACCATTTCACTAATATGAAATTTAATGTCAGAAAAAAGTGTCATCAAAAGGATTTTGATTTATATGAAATTTTTAAATATCTTGGAACATATGGAATGCCAAACAAAACTTTATTGCTTGAAAAACAAATGAAATAAATTTAAGTAAAATTTAATGATTTTGTCTTTCATTAAGTAAAAATTCTTCAGAATGTGATATTGAAAATTAAAAAATTTTTAGTAATAGGCATCTAGAAAAAATGTACATATTTCAAAGAAATACCAATATCACTGGAATGTCGCTTATAATATTTTTATTATAAATGTGAAATTATTTATAATAAAAATATCATAAATGACATAATAATGTATTTTATTATAAATACATTATTATATTATTTTGAAATCGAAACGAATGTGAAATATATTTTTTTTACTATTTTTTATTATTTATTATATACTTTATATTATTTATGATATACTTTATATATTTTTTATTATTTATTATATACTAACTCTAATTCTAAAGAAAATTATGTTGCTTTTATTCTGAAAAATATAACATACTAAAAGAATTAAATGTTGCAGATACTGAAACAACATATGAAATGCTTGATAAAAGTTACTAATTTTGTGGTTTTTCTTATAATGCAACTTTTATATAAATAACTTAAGAGTTTTCCTATAACTTGATAATTTTTGATAACAGTTATAAAGAAACTCTTATAATTCATCATAAGACCATGTCAAGTTTATCAAATGATTGTATTTTATCAGAAATGTTCTGACGGATAAAGCTTTTTCCGTATTTCATAATAGATAGTTTGCAAATACCTTCTTTTTTCCTTCCTGATTTAACCCGTTTGTCTAATTCTAATTTGCATCTTTCTTGTATGAACGAAATGAAATGAAAAATTAATAAAAGCATTTAATAAAAATAACAGAATGTTTTTACTTAATTCAAGCAGTGAAAAAGTTAAAGAAAAAATATAACCTAAATATATTTTAAAATAATATATTTTTAAATAGGTATAAATTTTTCAAACAGATATTAAGATCATTTTCTATTTTTTATTAACAACAGAAGATTATATATTAAAATAAATATATATAATATAAATAACTTAATCTCAAATAATTTGGATAGTTCTTTTATATCATTTTTTCTCTAAGGAATAGTGTAGATATGGTAATATTACAATATTAACACAGTTTTTTTACGACAATTTTGTGAAAGATTCATTTTCCACTTCAATATCATGTCTAAAGAGTTATAAAATATTGCTGAAAAGAAAATACTTTTTCTGAACAAAAAGTATGGATTCAATGCATTATTTTATCTTATGAAAAACTTAGAGTTATTTCACGGATCAAATATTTTTAAGAAATGAATTTCTGTAATTATATGAAATATAAGATATGTTTTCTTTAATTTACAAACTTAATCTTGTAGTAAAAACGAAGAGCACTCAAATAAAAAAGAAGCTAAAATAAAAAAAAAACAAACTATTTTTTATATTGCTAGTATTTACTTTTAAATCAATAGTGTATCAAAAAGAGCACTATTCCAATTCTCCATAGTGCTATTTTTGATATACTACAATTGATTTTAAAATATTATTTAAATATTAAATAATTTATGCTTTCTACTAAGTGATTGTTTGAAAACATGGATAAAAAAGAAGAAAACTAATCAACCAACAAAATGTTTTCGTATATCACTATAGTTATTAATACATAATTAGCTATAGATTATAAATATGATTATGCAATTAAAGGTTATATTCTTACGAACTTTTGTTCACAAAAAATAGCCAGTTAAATTCTAATTTAAAAAACACTCAGCAGAAATCTTTAAGAGAGAAAATTATATAAATTCAAAATAGTTAATTTAATTCTTATGAATGTTCGCTGAATTGGAAAATTATTTAAATTTATAAATTAAGAGATAATAAAATTAAGATCTTGAAATACTAATGCAGAAAAGGATTTTTTATGCTGAAGTGAAAGGCTTACATAAGCATAGTCGTAACCAAATGTAAATAGAAAAAATTCGTAATTCATTATGAATGTTTATCATTATGAATTATCAAATATTGTTTTTAGAATAAGTTTTGAGATAGACAGACGTAAAGCTCAGAAAGAAAAATATATTTGTACCGCCAGAGGCGAGTTTAAATTAATTGAGATGTCAGGGTTAATTGTTAGTAATGTTTTTGTAATTTTTGTAATTGTAAAATTATAAATATTTTTTGTGACATTTAGTCAGTTTATTAAATGATTATCTTACTAGCATCATTTTCTATATTTTGTATATTGCATATAATGTTAAGGTTACCAAATTAAGAAAAATTTAGTATTTCATTTAAAAAGTAGTCTTGTCAAAATTTGGTTATGAAGATTATCTATATTTTTATTAACTATTATTCAATAGTGTTTTGATTTTTTATTAGGGATTCATTTAATACTTTCGCAAAAACTATGAATAAACCACTCACTTTAATTAATTGTTAAAATGAATTGACTTTGTCATTGAATTAAATCTCTCCCCTCTTTCTCTCTCTCTCTCCATATATTTATATATATAATATATATACACATAACAATCAAAGCAAAATTCACAACACTATTTGCTTTCTAATAATTAATTATTATTATTGAGGTAAAATAACTAAAAAAATTATTTTAAAGACTGAATGTAATTTTTAGTAAGAAAAGGAAACATTAATTCCAACAATACATTGAAAAATTTATTTAATCAAATTGGCTTTTTGCTTTCACGTAAATCTTTCAGTTCATTAATACACACATTTATCAATTACTTTATTTATATTTAAAATTTGGCACATATCAAAGATTATATGATGTAACTATAAAAATACAGAAAGATAGAAGAATGATAAAATATATTATACAAATTCCTAGTTTTTATTATAACATAAATTCTTAGCAAACCTCTTGGTATGCAAAGAATTATGAACACGCTGTATATCCGAAAATGTAGCATCGCAGCTGTCAATTGTAAACAATCAACATGCGTTTCTGTTTTCTCCTTCTCTCGAGATTTCAATGCTGTGTAATTTTACAGACATTATTTAGTATCTGCTACTAGGAGATAATCCCTTTACATAACTGATATATTTTCTGCAGATATTCTTACTATTTAAATAAGATGCCAAATAAGATCGCATTGAAAAATACATGGCAAATAAAAGTTGCATGTGATCAAACATAAAGAAAACGAAGGTCGATCTAAATATGTTACTTTTCTAGTCACGATTATATTGTCTCAGATTGCATTTCTCATTTGAAATCTAGGAAGAAATTCAAATAATGTTTCCAATTGTTTTCCAAATTGTCTCAGATTCCATTTCTCATTTGAGATCTGGGAAGAAATTCAAATAATGTTTCCAATTGTTTTTCAAATTGTCTCAGATTCCATTTCTCATTTGAGATCTGGGAAGAAATTCAAATAATGTTTCCAATTGTTTTCCAAATTGTCTCAGATTCCATTTCTCATTGGAGATCAGGGAAGAAATTTAAATAATGTTTCCAATTGTTTTCCAAATTGTTTTAGATTGCATTTCTCATTTGAAATCTAGGCAGAAATTCAAATAATGTTTCCAATTGTTCTCCAAATTTATTTTCTAAGCATTTGATGAAAGATTCACAGAAGGAAAATAATTAAAATTCAGTAAGCAACATAGAATATCTTTACGTTGTTCTAATATATAAGAAATAATTAATAAATTTTATTCCTTGCATAAATAATAAATAAAAAGATCTTTATTTTGCACTTCTCAATAATAACTATAAATAGACTACTACATAATTGCAACCTAAACTATAATAAACAGCTAAAATTGAAGCAAATGCTCTTCTTTAATTATTTTTGCGTCAATGCATTAAATTCAGTCCATTAAAATATCAATTATAATGATATGCAATCAATTTATTTTTTTGGTATTGAATCATATTTTTATTTAAATAGGAGGTAACTTGCAATTTTAATCTTGGTAAAATAAGGAACCTAAATTTAGATTAAGTACAGTATAGTCAGGAAACACAAAATAATTTTGTTAATTATTAATAGAAATAAAAATGGCTAAAAAATAATAAAAAATAGAAAATCGAGTGAATATTTGAATTTCAAAATTAATCTCTTAAGAATAATTTTACATTTACGCTATTGTATAAATATTTATACAAATAATAATGAAACCTATAGAATCATTAACTATCATTTCTATAGGATATTTATCATTGACATTATTTTATACATCACATAAAAAGGCTGTAATTAAAATATTAATGACAATTTCTAAATGTTAAAACTTTAATACAAAAAATAAATAGTAATAATATATTTCAAAATATCATAAGCAATACAAAAAGAATACAAATGAAGTTTGAAAAAAATTTAATAATTGTTTTCGTTTGATTTATTATAACAGAAAGAATTTTTATCAAAAAAATCACTGGCTCTAGTTATAAATTTAAAGTTGATGAAAAAAATATTTGAGGATGAAAATTTTCACCCCTCTATCTCTCTTTTTTTTATTTATTTATTTTTTAAACTAAGTTTCTCATGCAGAGGAATTGAATAGTTCATTGTATCTCTTACAAAAGCTATCGTAAAATATGAATTCAGATAATAGAGAAATTTCAACCGAGTCTTAGAATTGTTTAGACCTAACTAATTATAAAAGAAATGTTAGTAAAAACGAAATAATAGGATTTTTATTATTCGTTACTTTAGGAATATTGTGTCAATTAAAATTTATATATATTTAACAGTTCCATCTAAAATATTTTATTTTTCGTAAATGCAAAAAAAAAATATTTCATTTTAAATATTTAAAGTCACAAACAAAAAATATGATTTTAATTTGTTGTATTTTCATTTGCAAAATTAACATTTATTTAGATTGCACATTAATTAAAATTTTTTTAATTCATTTAGATTTGGCACAGATAAATAAACGTTATTTCATGTAATTACTATTAAATATGTTCAATATAATTTCCCTTCCAATTGCATGTTAAATGTTTCCATGTTTCATTTTGAATTATTTTCTAAGCAATTATTGAAATGTTTCCTCTTGGAGTTATTTTTAAATGAGTTCATGTGAACTAAAAGAATGAAAATTCATGCTCCCCAAAAACATTATTATCCTTTCGTCTATTCCGAATAGACAGAATACCATCTTCTTCCACACCCAGTCTTTCAATTTATTCTCAAAATAATACATGGATTCAGATAAGAGAAACATTGTACTTCCGATTGCAATATATTGTATGACAGAGTTTATTTTGCAATAATAATGCACCTTAAAAATGCAGAAATCATAATATTATTTAAATGTTTTAATATTTAATTGACAGAAAATATTTGATTTCAAAAAACATAATAATGGAATCTTAAAAAGAACAGTAAGAAATTGTATGTTTCTTCAACTTTATTTTCCTTGCTTTTAAAACGTTAAATATTTTTTATGAAATGAAGTGAAGTAATAAATTATAGTTATTGAAATAGCTATAAGCTATTAATTTGTTTTGTTCTGAGTTCAGCAATTTATTTTAATAATTTAAAAAAAAAATTAAAAATATTTTTTAAAAATTAAATGAATTAATATCCAGTTATTCAATAAGTAATTTATTAAATTAATCTTGTCGTCTTTTTCAATGAAAGCTATGAAAATTTTTGTGATATTATTTATATCTCAATATATCAATTGAATTATATTTTACTTACAAGTAAATAATAACTTATTATACTGCATACATACTGATAAAACACATAAATAAATAGTTAATGGAATAATTTATATTACATTTGGGTATTTTACCAATTTTATTTGCAATACATTTTTTTAAATTTTTACATAAATTCTTTTTAACATACTAAAACTGTAATTTAAATAAAGTTTCAATAAAAGAAAAATTTATAAGTCAAATAGGAACTCACTTTGGCCAAAACAGATGACTATGAGAAATATAAAATGTAGCTTTTTAGTCCTTAAAAACATTTTGTCCAAAGTACACTTAAAATTTTCACATTTATCGCTGAAGACTTTTAAAGCAATTTTCCTTCATTTGCACTTTAAACGCTATGCACTTTTATCTTGATAATGGAAGAAGAAAAGTCACAGGTCGATATAAAAATAATGTCAATAATAAACAGAAGCACATGTTTTTGTTTCACTGAACGAAAACTGTTATGGATCATGATTTGCTAAGGCTCCGATATTCATCTTCCGCTCAAATCCCCGATCAAAGGGAGAATGGGCAGAAAGTCTCGGGAACTTGAAAACCAGCTTTACTTCCTCCACCCAACGTCATTTCCTGTTTTCAAGTGCTCACCTTTATCACCGCTTCAATCGTTTTCACCCATTGTAAATACGCAATTTCTGCTATCTTAGGTAATAATAGTCACGTAAACTTGATGAATAATTTGATTGTTAAAAAAGCATCAATTAAAGGCAACGATTCTTTACTATGTATACAATTTGAAATTTAATATAAGTTAAGGATTTTTTTAAAGCATTTCCATAGAAGTTTTAAAACATAACAATGTTTTTAATTCAAGTTTGATTTTTTTTTATTTTTATAACACATAAGTTTATCTTATACTAACATGAGTAACATGTCAAATTTATGACATAATATAATAAATTCTTTCAACTAACTTTAGGAAGAAACTATTGCATCATATTGAAATATT
The DNA here is from genome assembly GCA_026290005.1 of Latrodectus geometricus. Lineage (NCBI taxonomy): Eukaryota > Metazoa > Arthropoda > Arachnida > Araneae > Theridiidae > Latrodectus > Latrodectus geometricus. The sequence goes on from JAPDSC010152873.1 coordinate 12,587, forward strand.
TAAAACTAACATGACATATATTTTTTGAAATATTTTTAAGTACATATTAAATACTTTTATGCTATATTTTCATAGGCTGACTGCTTCCTCTACGCATGCATGTTATACGTACATTTCTGTTTGTAATATACATATAAAAAATTACGATGAAAAAAATAACAGCTATAGGTAAATCGATGCAAACTCAAATGCTAATACTTAATCATTTATTTATTAAAATATTTATAATTATTTTTAAAATACTTATTTTAATACCATATAATTATTTTATAACAAATGTTTAAAGTAAATCTAAATATGAAAGGAGGAATATTAAACTCCAAAATAATGATCAAGTTATCAAAATGAAACATAATTATTTATTCTCAACTTTTAGATCATGAAAATAAAATTCAGCTTACAATAATTTTATTTGAATAAAATTTATTATTAAATATTAAAGAATACGAAAATGTATGTTATTCTTTTGTTAAATGTATAAAGAACAGATGCATAACAAAACTACTGGCAATTCAAATTAAAGTATTTAAATGAAAATCGGCGAAGAGGAAAAACACAACACATTTTAAAATTAGAGAAGGCAAAAAGTTTCTAGAAAAAGAAAAGAAATTGACAAAAATTGTTTTAACAGATAAAATTTAATTTTGGGAACTGTTTTGGGAACGCAGTTCCACATCTTAGCTTCTTAGAAAAAACTCGATCCTTTTGTATTTACTTTGTTAAAAAAAATTATAGAAATTTCAATGACTAAAAGTTTTTAGTTCTCCTAAATTTAAGAATGAAAAAATTTATTTATTTAATATTATAGTAATATATAATGAAAAATACGTTTTATTTACTTGAAAGTCAAATGTTATTAATAATGGATAGTAGCTATGTACCAATAGTGAATTTCATATTGTTCATTCAAAAATTTATTGATCACAATATAGTGGATTTTATAAGAATTAGTTCAGTATATATTTTTTCACACAACTGCATCACATGAATTAATTGTAAAACTGTTAATGAAAGGCAAAAACCGTAAGCAGAAAGTGACTAACTTTAATAAGCAAAAACTTTTCAAATCTTTTGTACAACAACATTTAAATACTAGTGAAATGATTTTTTCAAATTAATTGGGTTGATTTATACTACTTCTATTATAATTACTATTAAACTTTTTTTATACTAACCTATATTTTAAAAAAAAATGTTTTAAATATATTAAGTTAAAAATTCTTGATAACGATGGATATTATTTGGAATAAATTATGCTTCTTTATAAAATGCTACAATTGTTTTTTTATTATGTCTTGAAATAATATTTTATATGTAACAACCGAATATCCGGAAAATTTTAATGGTGTTAAAAATTATTAGTGAAAATTTTTCTCCTTTACACAAAACTGATGGAACAGTAAGTATAAAATAAAATATTTTTCATCCAGAAAAACATAAAAGAAAACTAAATATTGAAATATTTGAAATTAATTTGTTGGTAGTGGGTTAATTTAATTAGTTTTTAAAGAAAAAAAACTGCTAAAATCTTAAAAATTTTACAAAAAAATCTAGTAAAATTATATTATTAACATAATACTCTCTTAAATTTTAAACATAATAATTTAATTTCTATTTGGTAATAATTAAGTTCTACCAAAGAGGTAAATAAAGTGAATATATTATATTAAAATGATAAGCATATAGACTACTTCGTGCATTTCTAAAAACATTTAGGAAACTATAAAATTTAATGATGCTGCCATCTATTGGTAGTTAGGAAAACCATTACAACATTTGACAGTTTTATAATTTTATTCTATCTGATACTTATCATTCATTGTGAAAATAACTAATGCTTATTTATGTATAACTTGATTAAATCACTTAATCATACTTTTAGATTTTTCCCTAGTGAAATTACCTTAATAGGTTTCAATATTGCCATTCTTTCTTTTTACTCTGCATTTATTTTAATTTAGATATAAGGAGAATGTTTTTAAATATAAGGTGGAATAAATGTAAACTAATCTCTCTCTCAGTATAAATACTTTTAAAAGTGTTATTTCAGGTCATACATATAAAATAAAAATTTATTTAACTGATAAAGTTAAAATATATTTAACTTTATGAACTTATATTTTTTGTAAAGGAAAGATTATTCATAATATTGAGCATAATTGAATGAATAATAAAAATAATAAAATGAAAAGAATATTAACATTAATACAACAAGCCTAGATTTAATTGTTTTGATTGCGAAAATTATATATCACTCTCATTCATTAAGTTGAGAAAAATAAAGGAAAACGTTTTGAAGCATGTTTATAAGTTGTAGCAGGATTTCGGGTAGAAAGAATTAAAAAATAATTAGTTCGTTAAACATTACAATTAGTAATATTTTGAATATTGTTATGAAATGAGGAAAATATTCAATGCATATTTTTTTAAATGATTTTTATTGTAAATAAGTAATACAATCATGAAATGAGTTGTAACATGGAAAAGGAAAAATGCTGAGTAGTGCTTGTATTAACTTAAAACTCTAAGTATAAGGAAATTCCTTTGAGATTTAAAGTTTTACCATCAGGTTTTCACTTTAAGCAATGTTTTTCTTTAATTAATAAGAAAATATAATACAGAAGTTGCAAATTAATTTTCATTGATTCCAATGGACGATGTAAAAAAAAAAATAAAGTTTTGAATAAAAATACACTTTTTTACATATTTTTAGTGTTAAATATCTGTAAATTTAAACTTAGTTTTCATAGTGATTCATACTTATTTTACTCCTTTTATTTAACTTTTAAAGGCTACATTAGAATTTTAATTTGCACACGAACAAGGAAATAACAAATTTAAACTTTAGAAATCAGTCTAGTGAGGTATAATATAAATATGTAGAAAAAAATATTGTATAGTATTAAACATAATATGCTCCCGTGTAAGTCGCTCGCATTTCTGCTCCATTTTTGCCATCTTGAAGAATTTGCACTAATGCTTTGCCGAGTTCTTTTGGGCTACAAATAAATAAAATTTAATATTATTTATATACATTTACTAAAAATAATATATATTTGATAAATTAAAATTAAT
>JAPDSC010152884.1:0-14847 GCA_026290005.1 Latrodectus geometricus
ATCGTAATTTTAAATTGTAAGCTAAAATTAATTTAATTCGAATTGTTAAGTTTTGAAAAAAGTTAAAGGTTCTTAAAATAAAATGATTTTTTCGGTGTTTGTCAAAAAATTATAAGTTTAACTTTTAATATACAACTATTTGTGACAAATGAAATGTATTTCGTCAGAAAAATAAAATGGTAATTAATCTTAACATGCTTATTTCTAAAAACAATTAGGTTAATTCTAAGTTCAACTATTGATAATATAAATAATATAAAAGCTGTATTTATTTTTCAAAAAAAGTTATTTATACTCAATAATTAATATTTTTGATCCTCTTATAAATGTATTCTGAAACTTCATTAAACAAAATGATCTATATCTTAAAAATAATTTTATTATAAAGGAAAAAATATATATTTGTTATAATAATTTAAAAATCTATGTATTGCTGGTTTATTAAATCAGCCGTCGCATAAATGAATTAGAAATTATATTAGTTATTCTATTCAGTATGTTTGTTCTAAGAAATATCAACTGTTTTAAGAATATGCTATTTTACTTACGAAAAATGTGAGAGTTTCGTAACATTAATAACTGATTCTATTTAATTACTGCCAGGATGTTTGCACAAATCTTATGATAACTTTCTGATATAACAAGACCTGAACAACAGTAAAAAAACTAATTTAATTTAAAAGTCGTCTGCATATCTTCAACTGCCTTCCAAATTGCAAAATGAAGTAAGTACGAATATAAAACTTTTTTTACTAAGGTAAAAAAATCTATTTATTCTTTCCCTACCTTCCGAAATTAAATTTTTAAGGTGTTTTCTTTTTTGCTTTTACTTTGCGATTCCCTTGCGGCATTTACCCGTGTTCGTTTCAATTCTCAAACAACAAACAAGTGATGCATAACATTAAAAAAATAAAAAAAATACCTTAGATTGAGGAAGAAATGTACTTTTTATCATATATTTCTCGGAAGCACATTTGCAAGTAGCAAGTAATTTATATTTGCTCCAGGTTTTTCTTTTTGAGATATGCCTACAAATGTATCTAATTTTCAAAATTAACTTATATACATATATCCCATTAGATTTTTTCTTGAATACATTTATTAGAAATATTTGTAATTCATTTATTCATGTAAATTAATAAATAAAAAAATCCTATTTTTTATTTTGGAAATAATTAGAGTGATGATGCAATTAGCTCCTATTTGAATTACTTTTTGCATTAACAAAATGTAGTTACATTATAAATTGTGATTTTACGCAAATTTAATAATGCTATTTAATAAATAATTCAACGTTAATTTTTATAAAAAATTAAATTTGACTAATAAAAATTAAATTTGACTATAAAATTAAATGATTTTCATTGTATAAATTAAATATTTCATACAAATTTTTCTATCTCGTGTATTTCAGTAATAACAAATTCCATAAGAATGAATTCAGAAAATTATCAGTTGTTGAAGAAATTTTTTAAGCTGTATTTACACCTGAAATCGAGCCTTATTTAAAATTCTGAAAATCATTTTAATAAAAAGAATCAAATTATTTTCTTAAAATATTAATTCAAATTTTTTGAAAAATAAATTGCAACTCAACTTACATTCTTTTGTATAGTATATCGTAAAATAAAATCTGTTGGTATTTAATATATTAAAAGAACACAGATTCTTGATATTACTGAAATATTATTTCTCATTGTAACATAAACTGTTTTTATTATGAGTTTGTAACAAATTTTTATATGGAAATTTAAAAGACTTTATCATTGCTTTAAACTTATAGATATGTGGAAAAACTATTGGTTTTGGAATGGTAAGCTTAAGATTAAAAACTTGTATAATGATGACAGTAATTAATGTGTAACTGTAACTGAGCAATTATAATTAAAATTGTGAAAGGTTAATGATATTTTCCATTAGTTGGTAGTTGTTTTGTTATTACAATATTAAATAAAACCAGAAATATGTTAGGAATTCCTGTAATCAAAGAAGTGATTAATTATAGTCAGAAATATTTGTGCTAGGTTGACAAGGAAAAATAATAGAATATACAGAGAAATAATGCTTATTTAAATACAAAGAATGTGACATCACATGAAAGTTCTATATTATTATTAGGCTTTTATAAAATCTAAATTGTATTTAAAATATTAAATTCAAGTTTCATGATATATAATCTAATATTTAATTTCAGTATTATTAATAATTTTATAATTATTATAAAAGTGCATGTAATTTTCATTAATAATAAATCTTAAAAAATGTAAATGTAAAACAAAATAAAAATATATTAAATATAATAAATGTTTGACTGTTCTTACTTCAAATCTTATGTTTTCATGAACATTTAGAAAATAGCAAAAAATTCATGAGTGTATAAAAAAGTATCACTTTCTTATTTTCGATATCACAAAGCAATCATTATCAATCACGATAAATCCTTTTTTCTTTATCTTATGTTCTTCAGTTCTATACCTTTAGATATGTACCAAACATATGGATTTTTTTTTTCCTTTTCAGAGTGAAAATAAATATAAGAAGAACGAAACAGAAGGTAAAACAACTGGAACTGAGCCAGCTATCTTTCCAAGATCAATCCCATGATGTATAAAATGGAACAAAAATATTACAAAAGAAACTGGACACTAGTGTGTGGACTTTTCCTACCATCATTTACTCTTTATTTTTAGACGAAACTACGAAGAAATATTTGCTTTTATCTCCACCATTTTAATGGTTGTCGAAAATAGTTTGCCACAAATCTTTACTGAGAAATCTGAAAACAACTGAATGTTTGTAATGAAAACTTGGTAGTCAGCTGTTTACAAATAAATATAACCTTAGATAAAAATATAAATTCATAAGAATACTAAAAATAGTATTTTTAAACGTTTAATATTTTTATTCGTCTGTTTATAGAACCTTCATATTATATTACTTAGTTGTGAATGTGACAAATTCAGACAAAATTTAGAATTTAAAATTTCGGAAAATGATCCAAAAATAATAAAACTACTGTCGCGTCTGTATTTTTATATTTATATAACGCCTTTTTCATTAATATATCAATGATATTATTTGAAATACTTATATGAATTAATAATCAAATTTATATTAGAACTAAAGTTAAACCAGTTGTAAAATAAGTGACTTATGGTATAAGCTGCGAAAGCAATTTTCAAATTATTGAATACTTTTTAAAACAAATATACATCAGCTTAAATTCACATGTGTGAAACTCATCAATCCTTACTATAAAATGCATATATCTTTTAGTAACTTTAAATGCATATATTAATTATATGACGTTAATAGAACTAAGAAAAGTACTTATATTTAGTTATTTTCTTAGTACTAAAAAAAGCAAAAAAGCATAATTTTTGTACTTTTTTTCAGTTCAAAGAAAATATTAAAACATAACACACTTTAAGTATCTAAAATTTGAATAAATTATAATATAAATCAGTATTTTGCTGTAATTTATAGTAAAATTAATCTCTGAAAAATATAAATTCAGTGTAAACGCTAATGAGCCTTAAATTTACTTCCTAATAGTAAGTTATATTAGGAATATTATTTTTTTACTTTAAAACGACATTTTGTAAAGTGCATATTTAACCAGATTATAAAATAACCTATTATGCCAGTAAAACATTCGATTATAGAAGGAGATGAAAAAAACGAAAAGCTTAATGAATATTAATTTGCCTTATGTACAAAACATGGAAAATCTCTATTGCCAAGAAAACTTGTGTGAAGTTTACTAAATGGGACTGAATTTCACTAAATAGTTATCGTAAATTCACTAAATGATAAAGCTAAGTGAAAGGAAGATTCAACAATAAGAAGTCTTAAAAAATATTCAATTAAGTTTTTATGTATGAGTTTGTTTTTTTATTGCTGTGTCAATTCCGAAACAAACATAAGTGTTTCTTCTATGAATAGAATTCAAACAAAATGACCGTTCTTATATGACTACGTCAATGAAGAATAAACACAAGATGAATACATCAAATTCCAAGTAAATGTATAATTAATCAGTGTAGCCACGTATAAAATTATAATAAAATATCTAAATGAGCAAGAGTGTAAAATGCTCTTTTCTCAGTTACAGAGTCTCATAAGTGGATTCATTTAGAATTAAAGTATATGTAATGACTTTATAGATATGTATAAATCTAGGATTTATAACTTCTGTGATGATTTCAAGGATTTATATGTGGTAATCGTCTCACAACCAATTTTTGCTTTATATTCTGGGGGAGTACTTTGTAGAAACATTTTGTAGTAGAGAAATTTTATATTCAGATATTGACGAAAACATTCTAACAAATGTTGTCTAAAGTTGAAAAATAACTTGTATATAGCCACATTGCATCAAAATATTTCATACTACAGACTTGAGAGCTTGCAATGGTGTACGAACTGAATTACTTGAATGACTAACTAAAACAATGAAATGTTCAATGGAATTTTTTCTTTTACACTAAGGACTGATACAAGTATGCTTCATAAAAAATCAATTCTATTGAATCTTGAAACATTGTTAAATACATATCAGTTTGCTGCACTATCAAACTTGTTATTAAATCCTCGTCGATACACATCTGAGCCTTGATAAAGGAAAAACTGCAACACGTTACCTCATAGTGATTAGAAACTGCATTTTTTAACGAAACAGAATTTACAAATTCGATAAATAGATGAGAGAATCTCTATGGTTACTTATTATTTTCCACTAATATGTTTACATCTTTTAATAATAATTCGTAACTGGATAGCATCTGCTCGTGGTTTATTTGCTTTGTCGCAAGTTTAATAAATGGATGAGTTAATTGTTCAAAGGTTATTGGCAGAATATAGATCATGATTACTTAAGGCATTCTCAAAACTAATTTAATATGAAAAAAAGTAGATGTACATTTTTTTTGTCAAAGGAGTATGTCACATGTAATTCCGATACACAATATGAACCGTTTATTTTGAAAATAGCCTAACTCCATTTTTCAAATTTTTCCCAGTTACTGTGGTTACATGTACTATTTCAAGTAATATTTATCAAAAATACAAATAAAATTAAAGTAACACCCTTAAATACACTGAAACAGTATGACTCACTAGTAGCCTATACGTATATTTCTAAATTCACTGAAACGCAAACCCTTAAATATCTCGATTTGAAGACATATGGAGTTAGACCACTTTCAAAATAAACGACTCATGTATTCTCGCACTCCATAGAAATTATTCATTTAAAAATAGTTTTTCTAATTTGATTGAGTAAATAACCATAATTAATAAAAACTAAGATTATTCCAAAATAGATAATAGAAATAGAAAATCCAATCTAAAATTTTCTTATATAAATTTGAACATTCAGTGAATAGATTCAACATTATTTTTTCAACATCATTCGAATGTTTAAACATTCAGATTACAAATCTTTCTCCCTGAAAGATTTCAAATTTGTAATGAAATATTCTAAGGAGAAGTTATTTTCTGGAAAAAAATTCGTTTTGTGATCTTATTAATAATTATTTAAATCTACTTTCATTTTCATAAAGAAAGTAATAAATAAAATTAGTCCATGCTTAAAATATCATACAATATTTAATCATTCATCTTCTTTGAAAGGTAAAACAATTTACAAAAGAAATTTAGGCTTCCGTTTCACTCATTCTAGTCTTTGAAGGATAATGGACAATTTCTTTCAAACTCTAGAATGAATGAAAAGCATGACAAACGCAGTCGTAAAATCTGAAACATAACTTTCAGCCAATGTTTGTTTGTTACTTAAACTTGTTATAATCATTTCATTTCATTTCATATTTACAATCACAAAATAAAATATTTTTTACTACAAAATTTTACGATTTCAGACGTTGATAAGAAAAGTTAATGGTCTATAAAATATTTTATGGCATTAAATTTTTTTACAAAAATGTTTCTAAAAAATTTTTTTAAAAAGGTTTTTATAAAAATTTCTTTATGAAATCTGGTGTGAATTTTTTTATTTAAAATACTTAAATAAACTTCAATAATTAAAGAGAAGTCGACAGCCTATTTTCAAGTACTATGAGGTATGTATGAAAGTTGCATATATTTCTACATTCTTTAATATGAATTCTTCGTTATGAAAGCTGTTAACCATGAACTTGAAAACTTTTTAAGAATGATATAGCATTTATCAAATATATTGTTTTGAAATATACAAACTCACAAATAATTTTTATTTTGATATAACAGTACATAGAATAGAAGTTTCTAATTCTTTACATACATTACAATGACAAATTACTTATAAAGGTGGAGGCAAACTAATGATTTCATGTTAATGTATTAACTCTTATCTTTGAAAATTTAAACTCAGATCAGTTACCTTCATATCAGTTACCTTCAAATTATCATGTTCGAAATAGTTAAAATTTAAATGCCGTATAATAAAATTAACTTTGCAAATAAATCTTTAAAAAATTTCGTCTGTAGGGAAAATTAACACATATTTTTAATAATATTTCAATTCAGAAATAATATGATTATAATAGTATATATTTATAAATGTAAATTAATAAAATGATTATTTCCTTCACGTATTCAGAAGTTTATTATTAGAAATAAATTTCAATTGAGTTTAAGAATATTCATTGTAAATAATGTAAAAATTACAAAATCGCAAATTCGAAAATTATCGAAAATTTAACAAAATATATTATAATTAATAATCAGTGTTATTAAGGTTTCCATAATTTTTTACTAAGTATTATTTTTAAAAATTGAAATATAAGAAGTTACTCAAAAGCAAAGTAAATAAGAGAAAAATATATGACCTTATTTTGAATAAAAAGTTTCATTAAGTAAAAATGTGTGTGTGAGTTAAGTTTTAAATAACAATTCACTGCTAATATGTTCTTAAGTTAGAATTAATAAGATATCATTTTCAATATTAGTGAGAAATTTCAGCAGTTTAATTTAAATTCGTTTGTGATTGTGATGAATCTTATAAATCTCCATGTAAAAATTATTTTAAACATACACAATATTAGCACACTTTACTTTTTAAGCATTAGTTTTAACTACTTTTAGATAAATCTGATTAATATTAACTCAATGTTAAAATTCGATAGTATATTAAATATTACTTCATTACAAATCAAAATTTATAATTTCGATGAATTTAGATTTGAAAGATTTTGCTCATTTGAAATTATTTAATAAAAAATACTTTCTTTCTTACAGAATATTTAGTAATCAATCATATTATAATGCATATGAATTAATTACAAAATGTTATTTTATTTAATGTTTAATTTCATTATTTGATTTCTCTTTCGTGAAGTATATATTACTTTAATAACTTAATAAATAAATTTATGTTCTTGTATATGCTTTTAACAGAAACTTTAGACTTATAATAAAAATTATATTTACGAATAAAAACTGAATCAAAAATCATTTCCTTGTCACAAGGAAAATAAGAAACACCATGAAGCCCATATATTTCATTAAAGTTTTACGAGGAATAATTTCAACTGTATTAATTGATTTCTTATAAAAATCCCACCTTTTGTTGATTAACTATGATTCATATTGAATTAAAAAATAATTAATTATGTTGAGAATGTTGAAAACATTGCAAATGTTTAAAAATAAAACCACTTCCTCTTACTTTCACTGTTGGTAAATTATATCTATATCAATTATTTATAATTTTATAACCTATTTTTTTTAATTATATATTTCCGATTTTATATGTTTCCAAAATAAAGACATCGAAAAACTGATTTTAAACTGGTAAATTATCTGTAATGAAAAGTTTCGTAAATATGTTAATTATGTAACAAGGAATTCAAATTTCAATAGTAATTAATGTACTGAGTAATTCTGCATCTGAAATATAAAAATGAACACTAAACTTAAAAAGCAAATGATATGTGAACAAATTCTTAACTAACATTTATACAAAGCTGTTGAAGATTAAATTTATTCAGAACTTGAGCTTATAAAAATTATGCAAAACAGAGAGGATCTTTAATTCTGACTTAATTTTAATACATGATTTCAGAATTATATTCAACTGCATTTGTGTATCGACTCTTAAATAAAAGTAAATAACCTGGATTACTCAATTGGAATTTATAACTTATAGAATGATGGATGCAAGATACAAAGCACATTGATCTTATTTGAATTATTTCTTAGAGATAAGAAAGCTGCATTATGCACTTCATTATTCCTTCAGAAAGACTGGATTTCTGATGTCATCATGCACTTAAATAGGCTCTGGGATTTGGGTACAAAAGAGAAGGAAGAAAAGAAAAGATTTTTTGAAATTTAAATTGCTCTTTGCTTCGGGCTTCCTACTAATGAATTATCAAAACTCGGAATGACATTTTGGTGCTTTGAATGTATGTCTTAAAAAGTTTTAATGAGCAGAGGGTTCAGTCAACCGAAAAATGGAAAGCTCGTTTATCAGGTCCTAAGAGAGGGCTGAGTTGGCATTTATTCACTCTTAGAAACGTGGTGCGGAAATCTTGAACATAAGAAATATTGAAATAGATGAACTATATTTTTTTTTTATTTTGCAATGCTGGGTATTGAGGATATATTTCTCATTTACTGTAGAAGCAATTTTAATCTAAGTTCTTAACACTTGTGAATAATTTTATGATTTTGTTTTATATATATGTTTGTGGGAAATATTTAATTAAAAATTGGAGAAGTATAATATTAAACAATTTATGGATTTTTAAATAGTATTTTTAAATTACTTTTATTATATATTATCAAAAAAAATTAATAAAACAATAAAAAACTTTATAAATTTTTAATCAATTCATAAAATAAATAAATGTTTCATTATAAATTTTCATTAAAAACAAACACAAATTTAAAAATAGACATAGATTCACATAGATTCCCATATAATAGCCAAAAATATTATATAACAAAATTAACATGAATTATTTGAGGGGTTATGGTGTTCCTTCTAAAAATGTTTTATATTTTTATTAAGTGTATAGTGACATACTTGAAATCAAAACTATTTTCAATATAATTTATCATTATAATATTTCTAAACGTTTTTGTTTATATAAACTATAATACATAAAATGTAAATGTATTTGCAGTGTTTAAATGAAATTAATTTCTTCATTAAATATGAAAGAATCACTTTATATTAATATCAATATTTCAAACAAAAACAAAATTTTAAATTACCAACTTAATTAACGAAAATAATTTGCCTTACCAAAATGGTTTAAATTGCTTAAGATTAGAAAAATTTGATAATCGTATACTTAAAAGTCTTGGAATATTTAATTCTCTAAAAGCCACAAAAGACTTACTATACTGATGAGGTGAATAGTTTTCCATGAAAATCAAAAACGAAGAATTTAATAGTTTCCCAGTAATATAAGAGCGATATGTGATGCTCTCAATTAATTTTCAATTAATTTTATTCGAAACGCGAGCCATTACTCTTTCCAAGCTATTGAAATTATGAATAGGTTCCTAGACTGGATATTGAGAGCAGCTATACATCAATAGAGAATATGCTCGATTGCGTTCAGTTCTGGTTTTCAAGCTGGCCACAGCATGAGCTCAATTGTTTCCTGTTCAAAAATAGCATACATGATGCGAGCCCTGTATGTTGTCATATTATCATTTGTAGCACGAAAGCATCGCTTATTGCCCCTGCGTGATGGTTGGTTGGGTTTTGTGGCGCAAGTTCCAAAAAGGACAAGCTGCGCTATGACCCTGCTTGAGAACTCACATGAGAATTTAGGATGTCATCTCTATAGATGGGAATATTAACATTTCCACGGGAAAATACTTGGAGATCTGAGCCTCCATTCAAAGATATACCACCCCAAACACAGACACTGCCTGATCCATATTCATCTCATTCTCGGATTTTGAGGGACGAAAATGAGTTCCACGTTCGCTCAAAATGAAAATGTACCTACTATCACATTCGAGGAAAATTTGGATTCATCAGTAAAGGGAAAAATCCCCTTTCATCACGCGTCCAGGAGACATTTTGACGCGCCCATTGCAAACGTTCCCCCCTATGGCGTAACAAGCGGACAAAAATGACTGATCACTTCGTATAAAGACATCGCTCTTGAAGCTTTCGATGGACGGTTGATCTGTATACCAAACTTCACGAGCTTCCAGCGTGGGAGAATCTGAGTTCACCCGGAGTAGGGTTCTATTCGTTTGTTTGCATAATGACAAATATCAGTCATCGGCACTCGTGGTAGCACTTTGCTTTTCTTGCCTGAAACACTTGGATGCCAAATCTGTGGTTAAAAATTGTTGCCAAAGAATATGAATCACAGACGGACTCACATTCAGTAATCTAGACAATACTATCTGACTTTGTTCTGCCTCTTGTCTCCCAGTAGCTCGCAATCAAAATTGTTCAGTCAAATGATGCATGGGAGCAATTGTTTCAATTTCGCAATGCCAACAATTCTAATCTCAGAGACGCAGCGACAATTGCCGCTTTTCTCCGAGACATCCCTTTTTATGCTCTTCGCAAATGACGTATTAAGACAGCAGCGCTACTATTTTGCACAATGTCATATTGTATAGACCCTTTTATTTACCAATATATTCAAATTTCATTGAGATTGGCTTATTTTTGGAAAAGGTATCACTATTTTTGCGATTTTTCCTTAATTTTCGAAAACGAGCATATTTTAAGAGTAAAATTTATGGAGAGTCGTTAAAATTTTCAAAGAGACGCAAAATTGTATTTCTATTTTGCATGTCTTTCTATAAACATTAGAATCGACAGTCTATATATATTATTTAAATATATTTTCTGGAAAATAATCATTTTAATATAATAATAAGTTTGTCTACACAAACTATTTTTGTTAATTATAGGCACAGGAGAAGGAAAATATATTTCAAACTAAGTTAAATATATCGTTTTATACACCTAAAGTGAAACTTTAATGTCATTAAGTGAATAGTTTTTTTCATTTTGTAATTGAAAATACATCATTTTGTAATTGAAATGTATAAATCATTTTGTAATTGAAATGTAATTTAAAGGAACCTCCTTGGAGGGTTCCTTTAAAGCTTTCAGTTGCACGGACAAAATTCTTAAGCTCTTAAGTAAGTGGAAAGAAGTGTTGGTCGTTATGGACAGATTAAAACCTGTTTACAAGCAAAAAGAATTGGCAAATGGTGTAACTATATTGAACAAAGATATTTCATCCAGTCAGCTGGGAACATTGTTAGTCAAAGCCGTGAACATAAATAAAAAACTACCAACAAGATAGATCAACTAGAAAGATGTACAGCTCAGTCGGATGAACAAGAGACATTGTCTTGCTATGGTCACATGGTGAAGTTTTAACCCAATTTCAATTGAAATATCACTATCGCTAATGGGAAGCAGGTACCCGTGGTGTGAGCAACATGATCTCAAATAGTGCAGTAATTCTTTTGTTGGGTGATGATGTGGTAACGACAGGAAGAATATAAAAATAGTACTGCACTGAAGATAGCAGCAGTCGACTTGGTAAGGGCTTCAGTGGTTATTATTGTATGTGAAATGTTGTAGCCGAGTCTTTACTGTTTCTTAAGAGTTTTTATTAAAATGCATAGTTTTTTATTTATGAAAAAGTGTTTATCATTTGTTAATTCTCAAATGTTTTATGCTTTCCATAGTTAAAACACATTTAAAAAATTTTAAATTATACAAATGTTTCTGTTACTAACGCAACAGAATAATTCAAAAATAATAATATTTTCAAATATTATTAAGTTTGTTTTTATGCATTTATAAATAATATTACTTATAACAAAAATTAATATTGAGATACTAGCAGGTGATTTCAGGAATATTGATTTACACAGTAAGATATTGATTATCAAATGATGTAAGCTAAATTTAAAACTATGGTCTTAATCAGTTTATTAAGGTTTTTACACAGAGATTTTAATTTAAGTACCCAACTTTTGCTTTTTAAATGTTAATAAAATATTGGTAAGTGAAACATGATCTAAACTTATTTCAATTATCAACATCAAAATTCAATTATTGTCATTCGATATTCTCCCCTTTTAAAATTTCTTTATTTTTAATTTATTACATCTTTATGTGATAAGTTCTTTATAAATTTTACAAATTCAATTTTTAAAAGAAATATCTTATAGTTACAAATATTGTACAGTGATAAACTTTTAGAATATTGTAAAATATTATATGTTTATAATATACAAATTTATTTATATTATTATTTGAACTATAAACTTTGAATATTATTATTGAATATAACTTTTGAATTATAAACTTATTTATATATATTATTATACTTATTTATATGTTTATTATATACAAATTTATTTAAATGAAAATAATTTTTCTCTATGCTTGTAGTTACAAGTATAATATTTTTATTTGCAAAAGATTGCTTACAAAATACCTGCTACTACTATGCTATTTTCACTCACGATACATTTATATTTACATGTAGTTACAAAATAACTATTTTAGTAACAAAAATTTTTAATTCTAGCCAGAAAATATTTGAAAAATTTTTAAAGAATGGCTTTAACCATTAAGGTATTAAAGCGTAGAGTAAAAAAAGAAATGAAAAAAATAAGGAGAGCATTTTGTGTTTTACAACGTGTTAATAAAAAATATTTTTACGTGTAAAGAAACTTTTTCCATAATACGTATATGCATGAGTTATTTCAAAAACTAGAAAAATACTTATGTATCAAAAAAATCAGTACTTACTCTTAGTATACTTTACAAAATAAAGCACAATATTTTGAAGAAAATTACGCAACATATTTTCATAATAAAATTAAGTTAGATATTGAAATGGTACAAAAAACACTTTTTCCTAAAAATGCGCATATTTTAATCTAGTAATGTCCTTTGTGTGAAATAACCTATTTTAAGTTTTAATTAAAAAAAAGTTTGCCTACAAAGTGAAAAACGTAATTAAAATTTTTTTTCTTGAAAATCTTGCTTAAAACATTCCATTATTATTCTCAAAATCATACAAAAAATTCTGAAAACATTAGATTCCGCAAGAAATGAGCTTTTATGAGTCCATTCTTTCATTCTGCATATGCTCTTTATTTCATATTGTTTTATTATAAGAAATATTGTATTATTTATTTTACAAAGCATTATGAAAATATTTTAAAATTATTCAATGATATTTGAAATTTAAAATAAGGATTTGACCTACAGAAATTTAAATTACAATATTTAACCTCATTGAATGTTTCATTTTTGAAGCATTAAATTTGAAACTTATATTTTTGTAATACATTTCTGAAAAACAATAAAATTAATGTCTGCTATTAAGTGGAAAGCTTTCAATATTATTTGATATTTTAAAAAACTTAAAATAATAAATGTTGAAAATACTGCTTTCCACTACAAAGAAAAATATTGTTTTATGTAGTTTCGTATTAAATATTAAGTTTGATTTTATTTTAAATGTTTATTAAAGCTGGCATTTTTTACAGATAATTTAATATTAATTATTTTGAATTTTGAAAACTTATTAATGGATTGAAACTTTTGGAAATATTGTAATTTTTTATATATATCGGAAAAAAGTTTCAAATGTAAATATTTTTAAATGCCTATCATAAATTCAAACAAATTTTTAATTTATAAAAGTTGAGAAGATCACATTTATGCTTAGTCGCTTTCTTAAACACTTTCAAAAACAGAAAAGATTTCAAACAGCTGATTGAATTAATTTTATCATTATTGAAAAATAACATATTAAAATTTAATTTTATCATTGATTTCTTACAGTTTTAACAAGTTCTTTTTACCAAGGATATTATCAAACAATATTACCTAAGGAGAAGGAAAACGTACTTAAAATCCTTTATCTATTACATCTTACTAAAAAATTATATACAAATAAAAAATATTATCAAAAAAGTCTTAAGTTAAAAGGATTATTATATTGATATTACAAAATACATTTATAGATTTCTCAGATTTAGTTTTTTACATTATCTTAATAACAGAGATCTCCACAGTTCGATTATATATGCTCATAAAATTGTAATGTAATAAAAAATTAAATTCAAATATATTTAATTGTGTCAACACGTTCTTTATTGTTAAAAATTATGGAAATTAATCACCTATTAGCATTTCAGGAAATTAAGCAAGTGCAGAAATAGCCCCTTATATGCATCTTATATTAGCAGTTCGTTTATTATTTAAATAAATATTTTAACATATAAGAATCATATTAAAGGCTTTAAGATTTTATTCAAAGAAAAAGTTACTTCTGATTATAAACTTTGGAGCTTTACTAAAGGAAAATAATTCCTCTGAAACAACAACAATGTTTAGATTTTGCAAATTTGATAAATTACGTATTGTTATAGAAATGACATTTTAGTTACATATGCTTAAAGGATGTTTATATTTCTGCTTTTTAAAATTAAAAATAAATGTTGCTCATGCTGTTTCTAAAGTTTATTATATTTATCATACATATTCTTTAATTTAAGAAATAAACAAAAATCAAAAATCTTTTGACTTAAAATGTATACTAATTCTTGTTTCTTGTAACTGATTTCATTTTTCTAATGTTGTTCACAGATTTCTATCGTAAACCATATAATTCTCTCAAACTATTTCAAGACATTTTTTATTCTTAATTTCTTTCAAATAGAAAATTAATTAAAAATTTTAAAAAATGGTATTCAGACCATTTTAGTAAAGAATGAATGAATAAATAAAAATTAGTGCATTTATTCCTACTTTCAGTTTTAAAATAATATAGTTTGTAACGGACATAGTAACAGCGCAACGGACCTAATAACAGCGCCCCC
>JAPDSC010152893.1:0-11769 GCA_026290005.1 Latrodectus geometricus
AATTAAAATGCAAAATTATGAAAAAATTCGTCTAGTTGGAAGAGGAGCCCATGGGTAATTTTAGATTAATATTTTAATTAAACATTATATGTTTCAATGCCATTGATTAATCTCTTAATTCCTTTTTCTAAATCTTATTAATTTTTTCCATAAAGAAAAATCACTCAAAACGAATCATTTATGTAATAAATAGTATCATGAAAAACAACTTGGCTATTCATTTTTTAGCATAATATCTAGTATATTTTAAAATTGATATTGGGACTAAAATGGTAACAATAACACAATAAGTGTTAATATATGAGAACATAAAAAAAAATTGTATTTTTCTGAAACAGAACAGGCTGGAATTTGCCTTTATTTTTCTAAGTTATGAAAAATCTTTTCAGCTAAAAAAAATATTAAAACTCTTCACACTTGTACTATAACTTGCACGTGTGCTTAATGATTTCATTATAAAATGTATATTGCTTGTATTTAGGTTTGAAGGAAGATATTTAAATTGAAAATTGTTTAATGTTGTGTCCATTTTACTTTAATAATGAATATAAGTTACTACAATATTTATATTTATTATTGTGATATATTTCATCGTAGTTTGCAGATAGTTGGATAAGAAAAATAAAGAGTTAGATTATTGAGGAGAATTATCATCAAATATCAGAATGTAGAAAACTATAATTAGATTGAAAGAAAGTAATAAAAAATAATTTCTGCTAGTAATAACAAATATAAATTAGTTAAAATAATTTTTAGTTTGTAAAATGTAGTTTTTATGTATTTTGAGTTGATTATAATTACAATGTTTAATAGAAAAATGTATAACTTATATTAGCATTACTAATTTCAATCAATCTTAATCACTGTTTAGTAGCACAAAGAAATGAAAACAATCAATTGAAAAATTTATCTGAACTGAAACAGAAAATTAACTTAAAAAAAAATAAATTGCGAAAAAATATTCACCATGAACTTGTAGAAAAATTTAGCAACACTTTATCATTTCAGCAAAAAATTATTTTTCTATCCTTAAGAAATATATAGAAAGTATTTCCACTATGCTAGAGATATAAAATGGAATGTTAAAAAGAATTTTAGAAAATGATAAATAATATTTATCATTTTCTAAAATTCTTATATAAATTATAAATTAAAATTCTAAGCCATTTTAATTTTTTTTTATCATGGATATATATGTGGACACATAATAAAAATGTTCTAATTAGCATATACATTTTATATTTTATACATAAATATAGTATACCAAAAATATCTGATTAATAGACTTATTATTACTGAGTACATTGAGAAAACAGTATTTAAAAATAAAAAAATATTGGTAGAAAAATGTTTTTATAATAAAATTCTATAATAATTGTGTAAATAATTTTACTTTTTAGCTATATTTTCAGTTTTAATAATAATAATGTATATTTAAATATTTTAATTTTTATGAATAATATGTGTTAAAAAGTTTTATGTTTCTTTATATTAAATTGAAGGTGCAATATAAAAATTTATTATGATACATATCATCAGTTTTTACAAAAAAAAATTGGATTTTTGTGGAGGATCACTGGTACCAAACATACCAGAATTTAGAAAATTATAATTCAAATGAAATAAGGAACAGGTAAAATAGAAATAAAGAATATAAAGCATAGAAGAATAAAGAATGGATATTATAGAGTATTAGCCAAGATAGATGTTTAATTTCGTCCTTGTGTTCATCAAGTAATAATCTGACAAGTCCTGCAGTATGGAAGACTATGTTATCATTTTGGAAAACTCCATCATCAGCAGGAAACAAAGTTTGGCTTATAGGATGACCCTAATCGGCTAAAATTTCTCTACTTCTCTCTAGTAATACTTCCTTTTAGAGTTATAATAAGTCAAAACTATGACATATCTGCCTGTATCATGAAAAATTCATTTCCAATCTTGAAACTTAGAAGAGAATCACAATTGTATGCTTGTACAGATGTTCTTCAAACGCAAAACTGTTCTCTAGCAGGGTAAAGCCTGAAAGGCAGTTCTTCAGACCATATTTCCTTTTTTTATTTATCAACCAGGTTTTGTGAGTGACACCTCTCTAGATGACTGGCCAATAACATCTATGAAAAATCACTTAAGAATTGCTGCTCTTCTATAAAAATTTTGTTTATAAAGGAGCCCTTTAACTGCAATCATTAACACTAAAATATTTAGAGGCTAATTAAACTCTGTGGTTACTTTTTATGCAATTACTTCCTTTTCACACATTAAAATTTGTTTCATTGCCCATTTGGTTTCTCATTGATCTTCTCTTTCCATCACTATTTTGCTTTGCTGAGCTTGTCTTGCTATTCTGTGTATATTCTGTCATAATTACTTCTAAGAATTTCTAAAAGTTGCGATGTTTCGGTTACACTTGCTTCAGCTAGACACCACTTACAATGTGGCCATAAAATCAATGAGGTTCAACATTTTATACTTTTTAAACAAAAATTCAGGACTTGTAGAGCTTCAATAAAGCTATCACATGCTACAAAAATATATACATTTCTATTTATAAAAGAAATTGGTAGCTATTATATTTAAATAGTTATGAAGCACATTCCTTATTTTTTTTAATAATGACAAGCACTGGGTGATTAACCTATTCACCACAACAAGGCCAGAAATTACTATTCATTCATTCACACCCTACCACCAAAAATCCATTTATTGGATGGACCACATTTATACATTATCTCAGGAAAGGATAAGAAACACAAAGAAAGTACATTCATGCCCGAGTCAGGATTCAAACCCAGATCCTTCTCATTCATAGTCAAGTATGCTGACCACTAGACAGAGTAGGCGGCTAAAACATATTTCTAAAAATCATTTTTATTCACTCTCCATTTTGATAACCACTTATATAAATTAAAAAATCAAACACTTCATATGTCATTAGATCATTCATAAATCATAAAAAATTAAGCTAGTTATACACAGCAAATAATTCTTTGGAATCCCAGTGTTACATATTAGATAACTTATTATTTTCTTCGAAATCATGTAAATTGTAATTTTATAACACAAGAAATTGTGAATGATAATATTAACAAGAAAATTATAATTTTGATGAGGAAATTCTCAATGCCCTTGGAAGAGAATTAGTTGAGCAATATGCTAGAAAAATTTGTTTTTTATTGGAATAATATGGTCGTTGAAAAATTAAAACATTAAATAAGTAAAATTTTTATAAAATCTAAAACTGCTATTCTTAATAAATTAAAAAATTTTATGGAAAATGTAAAAGATTTGGGAGGAAGAGAATTATTAGCTCATGGTAATATACCCATTTTTTAAAACTTGCTACAAAAGTAGATTTTAATTATTCATTAAGTAACACTGCAAATCAACAGCACTATCTCATATGCAGAAGTCTAGTGTATTTTAAGATTAATTTCAAACATTGCTTTTTTCAGAAATTAATAAGGAAAACAGCTAACTGATGACCAAATGGTTAGTGCTTTAGATCTCAGTAGTTTGTAAGTTTAAATCCCATTTCTAGCTTGGGTGTTACTAGTGGCTCAGAATCCCCTTTAAACTGTGGATCCCAGTCTAATCAGCCCTTGTGTGCAAAAAAAAAAAAAAAAAGAATTTTAAATAAACAAACCAAGCTAACAAGAAAACAGACTTTAAGCATAAAGAGGAGAGACTAAAGTTGACAAAGGAGAACATGATCCATGATGATACTAAGTAAAATATTTTGAGGAATTAAATAGTAATATTTATGAATCATATTATGATCATTAATATTTATCAAACATTTATGAGCTTAGCCTGAGGATTTCATCATTATGTAGATGATCCATGATTCTGATGTGAGGAGCTTTTACATTTGATGGGAAGTTTAATAAGTTCCTACTAAATTGCTATTGACAAGTGCTTCATCAGTTTATTGGAATTCTTGATCATTTTTCAGGAAGTCAAACTGAAAATTTCATTATGATAATGCTCCTTACTATATGTGTAAATCTTCTAAAATTTGGTTTTTCAGAAAAAAATTGAGGTTTTAGGCAGCAAAGAAGTAATGCAGGCATGAATTCCTTTGAAAACTAATATGGTTATTTGACTGATTAAGTATGTGCACATAACCAGCAATACTTTTTCTGTATGTGATTTAGAATTTAGTATCATAAATAAACTTCACAAAATTTATAAGTTTTGCTTATAAAATTTAATTGATTCAATGAAAAAAAGATAATTTGAAATTATTCAGAAAAGCAGTGGGTCAGCATCTTTTTAGTTTTAAAAATAATTTTTAGCTAACTGTCTTATTTGTAATAGTCATTTTAACTAAAAATTTTGATAAAATATTTAGTATATTTAGATATCACTTAAAATTTTACACATATGTTTTATTTTTCATTTATTCGCAAGAAATTTATTTATTATAAAATATTTAGATTCTTTATAATGAAATTTACCAAAAAAAACTGGTCTTATAATATTTTGTATATTTCTATATAAGAAACTATAATCCCTAGCTTTCACAGTCTATATATAAAACATAAATCTACTATTTTTTATAGACTAATAAAATAGTTTTTTCCTTTGTTTTCTACTTTATGTTTGAAACTGGATTACTTTGTTGACATTATTTTTTTTCAATCTTAATAAATATTTTAAAAATAAATATTTTTTAAATTTCAATTATTTTATATAAAATTACATATATATATTTTCTAAGTTTGACCCTATCTATAAATCATAACTATCAGAAACAAAAATGTAAGTTCTAAGTAAATAAATTTAGAGGTATACTAGAACTATTCTTTTTTTTTTTTTTTTTTTTCTTTTATAACAAGCAAATTGAATATAAAAGTTTATTTTGATTGAAAAACAACTCACAGAATTCAAGTAATTTTAAAGTTTTTATTTAACTTTTTAGATTTTTTAATCCAATAGCATGTTGGATTTTAAAATATGATATCTTTTCATAACAATTTAGTTTTTGATATTTTTTAATGTTTTTCCTATGTAATATGACAAAATATGTTTTAAACTTTTAAAACTTGTATTTTTAAAGAAATTTTCTTTTGAAATATGAAAAGACAATCTCAAGAAAACAGATTTTTGTTTCATCTTAATTAGCTTTTTTAAATATAACAAATATTCAGATTCTGAGAATATATAACTTTTTAATTGAAAATATAACTTGCCAACTTTTAACTTGATAAACATGTATGAATATTTTTAATATAAAGAAAATAATTATTTTTTTATTATTTTCATATCTGGATATATTACTTTTAAATCATTGAAATTTTTATTGTCAGTATTTACTGTCAATCAAATCATTTTCTGAAATATTTATATTTGAAAATGATTTAGTATTTTTTTTATTTTATTTTTTAGAACTGTTTATCTTTGCAATCGAAAAGTTGACAGCAAATTAGTTATTCTAAAAGAAATTCCAGTTGATCAAATGTCTGTTGATGAAAGACAAGCTTCAATGAATGAAGCTAAAGTTTTGGCTATGCTTGATCATCCCAATGTTGTTGCATATTATGAAAGCTTTCTTGAAGACAAAACAATGGTAATTGTTATGGAATATGTTCAAGGTAATTGTTTTTTGTTATATTTTAGGTTGATGTGCATTTTTAAGGAAACAAAATTAATTTTGTTTTACAAATTTTATTTTTTACTATTGTTGAAATTTAGGAGGAACACTTTTTGATTTTCTTTGTGAAAGAAATGGAAATCTTTTATCTGAAGAGGTATGTTCCTTAATTGATGAAATACCTATCAATATAATGAAAAATAATATAGCTAAAGTATAAATAAATTTATATTTTTAAATGCATTTTCTTGTTGATTTTTGCTTGTATTATATAAATATTTATTCAAAAGTAATTAACTATTTTTACCCTATAAAGTTTAATGTAAAGGATTTTATTTGAATGATTATCATGTAAATTATATTAAATGTTAATTATTTTCTTATTTTAAAATTGTTAATATTATTATAGATATTTTAAAACCCAATAGGCTCAAATTTTTTTTAAATAGACTGGAAGTTTTTTAAACAATAATTATACCTTTGCTAGATATATAAATTGACATCTTATTTTCTGGTCTATGGGGAGGAGAGTTTTTTTCTCCATGGAATGATGAAGTTTTTCTCCTGCTGATTCTGTACTGTGTAATAAAATTTATTACAAGAGTAAATTTCTTTGATCATTATAATGCATTACAAGTTTAAAATTTAGTAATATAAAAACATTAAATTTGTTGCATATTAATTGATCTAATTCATTGTTATTTTATTGATTGTTGAAACATTGATTATATGACAAGTACCCTGTTTGCAAAAGATGTCTTTCTTTTCTTTTAATCAATTTAAATATTTATTTAATAAAGTTGATATTGCAAACTTATATGATAAGCACACATTTAATTAAATTTAGTAAATATTGCAAAAATTGCACTTATCATTCATTAAACTAAAATTATTTATCATAACAAAACATGAAAGTAAAAAAAAAATTATAAAATGAAAACATTCCTCTTTTGTAGAAAATTATGGGCTTGTTAGTGATATTCTATAAAGCATTGTCATTTTTTCTGCCCATTTTTTTAAAAATTAACTTCATTTTGTGAAATAAAGTATATTCAAGATATTTGTTTTCCATTAGAATTTTATAATATCCACTGCTAGTGATTGTTACTATTTTATTAAAATAGGCTTTTCATTGTAATGTAAAAGTTTTTTGTCTGTTTCCTAAATTTTTGATACTGAAAACAAGTTACTTATTTCACTCTAGTGAAGGTGTTTACTTCAATACATATTGAAATAAACAACCTCAACAGCAATATTTGTTGTACTGCAACACATATTGCTGTCCCATAAATTACTAAATGATTATGCTGTACCCATCATATTTGTGTTTAACAGCCAAATTTCTTCAATGCAGAAATAAAAACAATGCACATCAAATCTCAACTTTTTACTGTGTAGATTTCTGTTCCATAAATTTTTTAGTGATCAGCTTTTGATTATTCTTTTCTATCCTATATATTTCACTGTCACATTCCTTTTTAACCCATAATCTTGTCATCTACAATTTCATGTCTACAAATACATGTAAAATCTTGTCATCTACAATTTCTTCAGGCAATTGCTGGATCCTTAATATTTATGTTCTACAGCCTAATTTCTTCAATGTTGAAATAAGAGCTCTCTTGAATACAGGAATAAGTGTCAATTACTTTAAGCCCATCAGCATAATGAAAATTAATTTTCCAAGCTCTTGGTGAGATGATTTGCTCTTATTACATCAAAATAATACATGAAAACTTTACTGTAAACTATTTTTAAACTTTGAAATAATTAAATAGTCTGTGAATTGCAATAATGATAGTATTAGTGATCTGAAATTGAATCTTGAGAAATTTAACTATTTTAAGATGACATGTCTTTATCTGAGACATGACTATATAGAGTTGACATGAAAGGAACAATCTTTTAGGACAAGGGTTTCAGGTCACTAACCATACTTATGAACGAAATCACACATTTATTTTATTTCTGTATATACGTGAATGAATGTTGGCCTTGATAAATAATTTTTTAAAGTGTCATTTAAATTATTAAAAAGTTTTAAATGAAAAAGAGCATTGTTACCTTACCATAAATAAAATTTTTATAAATACTAGAACAAAACATTGTAAAATTTAAGATGAAGATTGTTATGGAAAAACTCAAAGTCCAAAGAAATGCAAGTATAAAATGTATTTTATTGTGTTTGTGTATCAGGATTACTAGAAATATTATTTTCTAGCTGCTTAAAGAAATGAACCCTCACAAGTATCATTGTATAAATAATTTATGATTATGGAACTGAAAATCCATAAAGGGCCTTTCTTACCTTCTATTTAATGAAAGGATGTAAATCTTTAGTATCAAGAGTGCTTAAAGCAGTCAGTTGAGTGAGGACAAGGTCATCACATTCATTCACAACATTATTTACTGTTCTCTCGCTTTTGGGACAATTTCTACCTCTAGTACCAAAGGAGTCATTTTTACTCCTTCTGTTGATTTACTCTTTACTTCCTTGTTTTGTAAAGATAAGTCTACCTAAACAGTTTTACCTGCATAAGCATTGTTTTAAATTTCAAGAAATTTAAAGGTTCGCCCATCCATACCCGAGTTACTAAGTAAGAATAGGTACTCTACATTTTTTCATGCATACTAGAGGTTCCGTTAGGACATTATAACTGCTGTGCCATTCAACTTAGGCCTGAGTCATTTTACACGAATATTACGAGAAGGGATTTGCAGATGCATGAAAAGTCCTTTCCAAAAAAGAAAGTACATTCTGATATCTACTACTTGCTAATGGATCTGGTAGCCACCCTAGGAGAACTCTTTAATTTAATACTCAAATGGGCAGCTTTGCCTGTCTCTACATGTTCACAAATACAAGAATAGTCATTTGAACAAAACCTGTTGAAAAATATAAAAACATGTTGTTAACTGATTTGATATCATTGACCAACAGAAAAAAGACAGTTAATCTTAAAACTGCTTATGTTATGAGAGTGCTTGAAGCAATGCTGAATCAACATATGTTAAGTTACTACATTCTTTTTCATAATTTGTGTCACAGTTTTTTATAAATGATTTTATTCTTTAATTTATTATTTTCAAACTATTTTTAAATACTTAGTCTAAAATAAGTTTTTGTCTGAAATTATTTAATTATGTCTATGAAAGTCTATTTCTTCTGATCAAGTAAATTTTTATTAAAATTCCTGCATTAGGGGAAGTTCATCTTAAAATGTGTTCATTTAAAGTTCTAAAAATGTTTATTTCCAATGTCATTTGATGATTAAAAGTTCTATTAAATAATATTTTAACAAAAGTATAAGAATATGTTATTTATATACTTATTGATCACTAAACAATATTGCATGAGAATAAATTGATTTTAATTATATATTAAATTATTTAGTTTTTGATGTGATTTAAATTTTTTACTCATATTATTTTTAATTTAGTGAAATTGAGACATTAAAATAGTTCTTGAAGCAATTCTTTTCCTATATCTATAGGAAGTCCTACACTATTTTGGTCAAATGGTGTATACTCTACAGCATGTGCATGGAAAGTTAATTTTACATAGGGATTTAAAGTCACAAAATATACTCTTAAATAAGAAAGAGACAATTGTGAAAATTGGGGATTTTGGAATTTCTAAAATATTAAGTAGCAAGAGTAAAGCTTTCACAGTAAGTATAATGACTTTTGGTTTCTATTCTTTCTTATTATTTCAGTTAAATTTATAAATTAATATGACCTTTTTAAACATATGTACTCTAAATATCTTTATTTGCTTGCTAGTATGTCAAGTCTAGTTTATTGAAAAATCATTATTCCTATTTTTAAATAGATATTTTTTTCTTATAATAATTAAAAATATCAAGTAGATATTTTTACTTATTAAAAAAAAAAACAAAATTATTTACTGGAAAAAAAAATTTTACATGATTTTTATTTTTTATAAATCAGCTGATTTTATGATTTTACTTGTCTCCAGGTGGTGGGAACTCCTTGTTATATTTCTCCTGAATTATGTGAAGGGAAACCGTATCCTGAATTTTTATAAAATTGTTAAACTAACATTACTAATTTGAAATTACTTTTTCATGGTTTTTTATTCTTTAATACTGCTTTTATTTATCAACTGTCTATTAAATAAACTACTGATATTCTTATTTAATACTAATTCTAATATTTTCAGAATGCTGTTCTTTACATTTTTCTGTTTATTTCAGCTACAAAATTTATAATTTAAACTATATTTTTAATTTTTTAAAAATGTTTTAGAACATTTTAAGCTTTTTTTTTTATTTAAATGTTACTTTTAGCTTTTCTTTTTTTTTTCATTTATTATTTTATTCATGCTTTAATAAAATATGCAATTTATCTTTAATAACAATAATTAGTTTTAATACTAGTTGTCAATAATAAAACTTTTGATTAATTTAGATTAAAATAATTTTCATATTATTTTATAGAAAAATAATTTTTGATATTAAGTTGTAAATATTATTCGAAATGAAGAAGTATTTGAAAAGAGAATTATGAATAATTTTCCTTGATTTTAACTAAAATTGTGTGTCAGATTTTATAGTTTTTATTTAACAATTACATGGACAGTTTTATAAATGCATTTGATTTATTTAAAATTTATAAGCAAAACATTTATTATAAAGCATAAAAGTGCCATTATTATAAAATATTATTCATGCATTAAAAAATATATAAGCAAAATTATATAATTATACTAATTGTAGGTAAAGTTAAAGTGAAGAATAGAGTTTTCATTTACAATAAATTCATCTTAACTTGTCAGAACCAAAATTTTCTGGCTGTGTATACATAAGGCAGTGATTCTGAATTGGGTTTCTGTGTTGGCAGAGGTATAAACATGCTCTTCAGAATGAACAATCATATATCAATCAGCCAGTTTTGATCACTGAGAATTGACATTGCATTTATGCTTTCTGCACATACATGTTTTAGTATAATCATTTGAAAGTTTACGAGGTTTTTCTCTTGTAACATGAGTAAAGCTCATCTATCACAAGCTCTCCTAAAAAGCAATATGCTGTAAATATTAGAATGTTTTACGGTTGCCTATGATTGTTAGGCTGTCCACCATGTTATCTTAACAATATCTGTTATAATCATTATCACTCATGTGACACAATTTTGTATAATTAATTTATTGTAAAAGATCATTTATACCATCCAATATACACTGTTCATCTTAAAATATCAGAAAAATTAATTGTATTCATGTATCATTCTGGTAAAGACTTATTGTACAGCAACTTTCACAAAACTTGCTCAAATATTTTTGTACTTCTCAATGTTTATTAATGATTTTAATATACTAACATATTTACTTACTAAATATTTCATTTTATGAAAAAAATAATTATTTCGATTTTATTTGGTAATAATTTTCAATTTTCTATTTTCTCCTTTCTTTAACAGTGCATGAAAGTAAAGAGGGGCTTTCTATTATCTTTCATGACTTTTTGCATACTATAGTTATTGTCCTTTGCATTTAACAATCTCTTTCATGTATTTGATTTCAAAAGATTTAACTTTTTTGTACTTATTTACTTTATTTATACTGCTTGTCTTGTATAGCTTCTCATTGATGATTAGATTTATTAACTCTCAAAAGTTATAATCAAAAAAGTGATATCTGGGCTCTTGGATGTGTTTTATATGAACTGATGACCCTAAAAAGACCTTTTGATGCTTGTGTAAGTGAATTAAATTTTATTTGCTTGTAATAAATAATTTTGTTGTAAAATTTTACCTTATTAACTGCTTAAAAGTTGAACAAAATTCAATGGTGTATTTTAAGAAATAATTATTACCAATAAATGTAACATTCCTTTGCTATTTGATTCAAAATAATTTTAAGAGTGTTTTGTATGATGTATATTTCAATTATCATAATAGTGTTTTGTTTGATTTATGTCTAATACTTTAATATGTGTGATAATTTAAAGAGTTTTTTTATTGCTTCTAAGATTTTACATGTAATGGTATGCTGTTCTTGAAAATTCTCTTAGTTTTAACATAAATTTCTTATTTGGAATTTTTAACTTTGCTATTTGCATTCTATTTAAAAAGCATTTTTTTTAGTTAATAAGTAATCGTTATTTACAATGAATTTATGCTATTTTTATTTCACTTTAAATTGTGTG
>JAPDSC010152894.1:0-12825 GCA_026290005.1 Latrodectus geometricus
TGAATAAGTTACACATAAAAGGATAGTGCTGCACATAAATTCATGTATCCTATTAGAAGATGATGATAATTCATACGGTGATCCTGTAAGTTACCAGAAGTTTGAAAATTAGATAAAAATAACTAATATTTCAAAAAGTATAGTATATGTATGAAAAAAGAATACATACTTAGAAAAATACACACACAAACATATATATATATATATGCATATATTCGCTTCGCTGCTTGTGTGAATATTCTCAATCAAATATTGGGTCATCTTATTTTTTTAACGATATATGGTGAAAATGTTTTTATATATAGTAATATTTAATTTTAAAAGTAACTTGTTTCATCACCTATTAAAGTTTATGAAAATATTCCAGTTTAATACTATGTTAAAGTTTTTACGAAGATTAGTAATCATGCATTATGAATTCTATTTCCCGAAAACTATGGTAGGTTTTATATATCACATTTGACCTTTATGGACGTCATGGAAATCTTCTTATATATCGTTGTAACATTTCGCAAAGGAAAAAAAAACATCTAAAAATCATTATTTTGAATTTAATATTTTACTTAATAAGTTGTCTTATAAAAAGCAGATTATCTTTCTTTTTTTTTCTTAAAAATCCATGTAACTGAACTTAATAAGTCTAATATTTTAAGAGTGCACAAATTTGTGTATTCATTTAAATTACCTTTCCTTCAATATATATATTTATATTTGTCCCTTAAAGCAAAACGTCATCGTATTTATGTACATTTTTAAATTACGTATAACTAAGTAATTTCATTTATGGTTATCTAATGCTTAAATATGTGTTTTAAAATGTATCTTGTATACATGTATGAAACACCAAGTAAATATTTTTCTTAAAATTTCAAAGAAATGTAAGAATTAAAAATTTTGTAATCTGAGACATTATGTATTAACAATAACTCCTTACAAAAACTTAATTAAGATTTCATGAACACCATATTTCAAAAAAAGAAAAGAAAGAAATGTTTTTCATGTTTGTGTTCTTATTGTTTTTATTCCATAAGTGTTTGAATAGCCTGCATAATAATGAATAATTTCAACTATAATTGAGAAGAATTAAAAACTTTTTATATTTGAATATAAACGGATAAATTGAATATGTTTCTTTACAAATTGAATGTTTTATTGCTTAGATTAGCACATGATGCTTTTAATTTTTTTATTCCTTGCTTTTTATGAAAATGTATATTTTGACTTTTAACAAGGTAATTTCGTCC
Organism: Latrodectus geometricus; assembly: GCA_026290005.1. Lineage (NCBI taxonomy): Eukaryota > Metazoa > Arthropoda > Arachnida > Araneae > Theridiidae > Latrodectus > Latrodectus geometricus. Next base: position 1,245 of record JAPDSC010152894.1, read on the forward strand.
CTTTTTATATATTTCTTAGTAATAAATTTTACAATTATCTGTTATAATAGCATTTGCTCTTATATCTATAGCTGATTTTATATAAGTTTGCTTACATTAATCAAAAAATAATAATTGGGAATTTAAAAATAGCTATCATTTAAGTCTTAGAATTGGAAATAAAATATTTTTACAGTAATAAAATATACATTAAATAGCATTATTGTAATAGGAGAATTAGAAAATTGTGAAACATCGATATATTTTCTTTGTATTAAATTTTACTTATTTTTCTTTATATTTGTATTTTTAGTAGAATATTATGAAAGAATATGATAAATACACTGTATGCATTTTTGATTTAATCAGGGTATTTTATCATACATCTTTCATTTAACAGAAAAACATGTTCACTATTGCTTCATATACTGAGAGACAACTTTTATCATTTCCGTGTTTTTTCAAAAACAATCATTACTTTTAGATATATTGTTGTTTATTCACTCAATTCTTGGAGAGAGTGAAATACAGCTTTCAGTTAAGGCTAAATCCAAAAAAAGAGTTTATAAACATTTAAAAATTGCAATTCCTAATGCGAAACTTGTAATGTAACAATAATATTTCATTTCATATTATGACAATCTAAGCAATTATATATTAAAACAATTCAAATGCTCCATTAAGTAAATACGTTATAATAAAGGTATCTGCGATTTTTTTTTGTTATGCTATAGAGGGGACTTTTATGTTAATTTAAATCTTTAACGAAATAACTTCCAGAAAATAAATATTTACATAAAATTAATATCACCATTAATTCCCCATTTGATTATGGATATTATAAATATATCAGATAAATTAACACAGAAAAATAACTGTCGTTTACATTAATTACCACAGAACATATCATACAATTCCACTTATGAATTAGAGTTCCAACTAGAATTAAGAACAATGTAGGAAAGCGAATGAATGATACAAAAATTTCTACAACTAGATTTAATATTTAGTAAAACATTTTAGTTAAAAACAAACTTTAAATTGTATTCATTTAGAATTGGCACATTTTACATGAACATTACAAGCACCCATACTACTTATAAAAAGGATAATTTTGTACTCACGTGATTATCCTTGACGGACTTGGAAAGAGTTTATGTAATAGATTCGTGGTGGAAGAATAACAATCCATGATTTCTTGAACTAATATTATTTTGTAATGAGATATAATTCAGGAGAGAAAGAATTTTCAACATGCGCAATCAACAAGTTTCGGCTGATAGTCTGATTATCTCCACTGCATTACTCTCATAAATATCGGTTGAAATTTTCAATGAACGTCTGGACAGGTATTCCTTGGTCTGGAATTAGGAGGCACTTACTTGACTGATACAACATATGTATGTTTTGGTGCAAGTATTTCATAGTTTATTGTAAAAGGTTTCATTTCCTATGCAAAGAGACACTTATTTTAAGAAAGATGGAGAGCTAGCATTCTTTTTCTATCTCTTTCCGTATAGTCTTGAATGTTTCATATCCTGTATGAAGGATTGAGAATGTAGGGTACGTGGCTTAGCCTCTTTGGTGGGGCTTAACCACTACACTTTTTCCTAATCGAGAAGGTATACTAGTATTTCTTCTGCTAGTGTCTTATGAGCTGTGAAACGACACGTGTGATCAGCATTTTGAGAACTCGAAGTGAGTTTAATTCTAAATAATAAATCTTAATGTGATCAACTTTCAATATCATTCAATCGCTTTCCCAACAAAGTTTTAAGTTCAGATTGAAATTTTGATCCCTTTTTTCTGCCTCTCAGAAGGGAATGCAAACCTATGTAATTATTGCTCATCTGGATTTTCATTATTACCTCTCTGTTAGTTTGAAAACATTATTTAGAATCTCATGTATTTTTAAAAACATTTGATCCATATGTATATGAATCTTTGAGTATAGCATGGGTAATTTTTAGATAAACTTTCTAAATTTCATTTGGAATGCCTAAATATTTAAAGGTAATTTAAAGATTTAATGATTGCATTTAAAAATAAAAATACAATCATCTCGTTTCATTCAATATTACTAAACAGCTTTAAGCCATAAATCTGGAAATTTCGCAAAACTGATGGAAAACAATTAAAGATTATTGAAACGATTATTTCAATAAGCTTTAGTTGTCTTATCTTCTATATCTTCATAAAATGGATGATAGAGCACTTATGCTTCATTACGACAAAGGGGCATTTTCGTATAAATGGAATGCGTTTGATTTTCTTTCACAAAAAGACAAATAAAAAATATATTAATCTAACCTATCCATGAGTAGTGTTTTGTTATTTATTAACCAGGATTACAATTTACATGCCTGGTATTTTTAAAAGATTAGATGAAGGCAAATAGAGTATCTGCATTTATAAACATTTATTACTGCATTTATAAAAATGCTTTATTGATTTCAAGAAATAAATACAATTTAAATATTTAATCTGGAGTAAATTTGCATACAGAAGTACATTGATTCTGTTATAGATTACTCACAATATTCCAAAATTTCTTAATAAAAATTTAAAATGTTGTTTAACTAAAGCGTTTTAGAATGTCATCGTATATTATGGGTTCCACTTTTGTAATAGATATTTACAAGTTTATTCTCATCATCTAAAAAGCAACATTTATATAACGGGTGCTAAAACATATTATTGCTACATAAAATACGATTACAAATTATAATAAAAATGAGTTCCTTATTATAAATAAGACGAGATTTATTGAAAATGTATTAACAATGTATGTTCTCTTATAAAAAATATCCAAAATTCATTTAATTATAACAGTTTAATCATTAAAATGAATATAAGAACTCAATTTCAATATAAATGCTTTTTTTTAAAATAAAATATTTAAATTTATATAAATAAAAAAATTTATATAAATATATATATATATATATACATTTTACTTACCTATTCTTAGTCCTTGTATACCTGAAAATATATAAAAATATATCATTAAGAATAAATAATATCAACTATAATTATATATAAAAGTATACATTTTCTATGTATATATATTCAGAGATAGTTTAAAGTATAGACTAGTAAATATAATCACTTTAAATATATCACAACAATTTCATCTTCCGTATTTATTTTTTTAGCAAGTTTATGTTTCTAAAATTTGAAACTTCATACTTAAAATGTTTTATATTAATATTAATAAATATATTTATCAAAGTTTCGTAATCATTTTTCATTCGTAAGTACGAATTTTTTTAATAACGTTTAATATTTCACGTTATATTGATTTACATTTTGAACAAATCCAGCCATTTATTATTTCTTTCACATTTTCCACGTCCTCTTAAAGTTTTTGGCATAAAACCGAGTGAAAGATAAATAAAAAGACACTTCGATTGGACATTTTATTCGATGTTCTTACCCATCAGCCGACGACTAGTTTTCGCAATCTTCTTCATTGTGGTATCCTAGCAACACAACTAAGAACATAAAATGCACTTTGCACCTCTTATCAGAAGTTAGATTTCTAGGAAGGCGATGGAAACATTTCACAAGAGACTGGAACTCAGACGTTGAAGATCAGAAAGAGCAAAAATTCTCAATTGCTTGAAATGGGATCATTACAATTGAAAAAATATGGTTTCTTTACTGTGGGAAAGAATTATTCATTTCAGATATATATTTTTTTATTTTTAAGCATTAAGTATTTACTGGGAAGGGTATTACTACTTAAAAAAGAATATCCTGATATTTTAAAAGAAAAATTTATCATGTAATAACTGGAGTTTCTTATAGAATATAGAAAAATAGAAATAACATATTTATAAAATTTATAGTTTCATTGAAATATATATGAATAAATGTATGACATCTAAAATTTTCATACTTTCTAACTTTTATTGTTACATTTGATTTTATTGCAAACTTATTGCCGTGCTCGCGCTTCGTGTAATGTAAAAATGTATTGCATTACAGATTTCAGAGTTGATTAAAAAATTTAACACATTTCAAGTTTATCTGCAAATACAAATGCATTTAGAAGCAAATAATTATTAAACCCTTGTTTAACATATTAAAGTTAGCAGTGGGTATTGTTTTACAAATATTCTTTAATAAACTCAAATTATCAAATTTAATAATGTTACACTTCCTAAGTAAAACACTTTATTTTTATTGACGAAAAAATTTTAAGAGTTTTGAAAATTTCCATAAAAGCTTGCAATTTTGATTTTTTCTTTTATCCTTTTAATTATTTTTACCCTTATTCTTTAATTATTGATGTCATGAATATTAGCTAAATGATAATTGTTTTATCAATGTGCAGTATAAAACAGTTTTCTTGAAAAAATATTTTAATGAAATTTTTAAATAGTTTACAAAATTTATAAGAAATGATGACTGCATCACATTAAAAGTGCTTTCATCTAATTAAAAAGATTATTTGTTCCTATTTGCTATTTCAACAACAAATGATTAGCTTATGTTACATACAGGCAAATGCATGTTATAAATAGTTTGATATAAAAAAAGAATAAAAATAAAGAAACAATTATAGCTAAACCCTAACAATTTTGGGTGATTCAAACATTGGTCAAAAAGAAATTAAAACGATATTTGATAAAATCAAATTAGTTTTATTAGTGATCATAATTTATTTTTCATTAAGACATAAAATATTATTAAACTTCTCAAAATTCTCTGTAATGTCTCTTTCAAAATTTTTGTTTCTTCCATTAAACAATCTGTATGCGATACTCTCTATGTCAAATAAATATTAGGAAAACAATAGAAATTTTTAGCATATTAAGAAGCTTATATTATAAAAATAATTAAAATAACTCTCAGTTAGTATACCTTGACAAATTAATCATAACTCTTATTTTATTAAAGACAAATATTATATTATAAAATTTAAATGTAAACTACTTTCAGAAATTTTTTAAGTTATGTATAAAATTATTTACAATAAATTTTTAGAACTCAACAAATCTATTTATATTATCGTATTTTTTATAATTTAGTACTGCGTATTACGAAATAATTGTAGGTTTTTAAAATATATTAAAGGAATTCCTTATATATTTTTGCAGCTAATTTAATTAAAGACAATTTAATCATTTGGTAACGAAAAGCAATGAAACTTCAAGCTCTATGAAAGATTATAAAAAGAATTTTCGTTTCCTAAATACATGTCAACAATAACTTTTGATCTTTTAATTCTTAATTTACTTTGAATTTTATTGGAAAAATTCATTACTTTTCTTTAATCATTTAATTTTAAAATATTTTTTCTAAATTATAAAATTTAAAAATTTTATGACAAAATACAAATTACATAGTATACAATTGTGGCAATCCTGAAATATAAAATTTTATATTTTATTGCTTATCACATTCTATGCCAATCAACAAAACACAATACATATTTAAATGTTAATGTTAATTATGTTAATATACTAAATGCAAGATGATACTAAATACAATTAATCTTTAGATTAGCCATATAAACTGTTTTTGATCGTAATATTAGAAATAAAATAGTATGCACATTTCCATATCCATAAAACAATTTCTGAACTGGTGTTCTTGAAACTGATATGCTAAATATTTAAATAATTTTCAATATTTGTTCTAATTTTCGTAGTAAAAAAATTCATTGTTGTGTCATTGTTGTTAAAAAAATCACTTTGAACACTTGAACAAATTTCAGTTCTTTAGATTAAATTTATGATTAGAAAATTTAATCTAAAGAATTGGAATTTAGTTTTAAAACATTTTGAGTTTTATTAACATGAACGCTTTATATATTTTCATATTCTGATGTTCTTTAATTAAAAATATGATTAAGACACTTAATATGCATGCATCTAGTACAATTGTATTTCAAGAAACCTTCTATTTTTTTCTTTCAATTTTAAAATTAGATCTTACATTTTTTAAACTTATGATTTTAAATCATTGAATCACAAAAGTGACATGTTAACCAAAAATGTTTCGCAATTTTTAATAGGTCTTAAGAACATTTATTTTAAAATTTCATCGGGATTTCAAAGATTAACACTTTTTCACAATGATTATTGTTACTAATGAATGCCATCCAATGAAAAACTTTACCTGGAAAGTATGCAATGCTTTTTGATTGTGCATAATTGGTTCCAGGAAGTTCCAATTTACACTCAAAAACTGTGGCACTCTTTGACGATAGCTCTGCAATCTTAAACGTCCTTTGCAAGAGCACGTCGTAGGCACCTGAAGGCTTCTTGAAAGTTATGAATTTCACATCTGTCACAATTTGGGGTGGACTTCCGCTGGAAGGCCTCAAGTAAAGCTTCAACACTGGAAATGGAAACACATCTAAAACTTTGCAGGAGACATTCACGGTGTTGTAACTGGTTTCCACATAGTTGAGTTCGAATTCATGAGCCGGAACTGAAATGGAAAGCACATTTCACAAGGTCACATCAAATGAGAATGAATTTACTGGTAATGTTATACTTACTTTCCAGTAAAATGTTTAAATTTTTCATCTAATATTCCTCTAGTGTGTTTTCAAAACGACTGTTAATGAAGCTATTATGGTTGTATATTTTTCGACAAAGCCTTTTATTTAATAACTGAGCAGTTCATTTTCATTATCAACAAATGCTAGGTAATAGTTTTTTTTTTTTTAATTTTATTTAACAGCGAACGATTAGTGATATTGTGTTCTTAATTTTAATTCCGAATATAATATTTCATTCAAGAATAAAAATATTTTCATCGTATTTCAAAACAACTTTGAGATATGTAATGAATTCTTAAGCCTTAAAATGAAATTTGTTATCAAAAGTTTGAAATTTTATATTTTTTTTATATTAATTAAAATTTTTAGTAAAATTAAATTACCCAAATTTTTTCCCAATGTAAGTTATTTTTAAATTTTAAATATTCAAATGTAAAATCTCTAAAAAAAGATAGTTATGAGAAAAATATAGTAAATGTAACTTTTTAAAATAATATATGGAAGAAAGATAAATATGTATGTAATATTCACAAAAACTTACACTCTGTTTTATTTCCTCATTTCACCTTCGCATGATTTATTACTTATCAAAAAGTAATCTAAAGTTCTTAAGCAATACTTTGATTTTGATCAATTAAATAGATTTTATAATTGTATTGGGGTTATTCTGAAGTTTTAAGTTGAAAACAAATTAATGAAAATTTCGATGAGCTTAAGAACAAAATGTAAGGAATTTTAAATGAACTCTTAAGTACAAAACATAATGATTAAAAGCCTAGTACTTTTCTATGTGATAATAATTTATTACTTAAATTACGAATTTTCTTTACTATTTGAAATTAAAAGTATAGAGTGATACAATAACTTCAAAATGAAGCTTGAAAAAATTTTATAAATTTACAAATGACATTTTTTTAAAAAGAATTATATATATTTTATCTAGCCAATTTTTCTTGTATATTCAAAAAAAAATAATAAATAAATAAATACATACTTTAACTAAGTGTTGCGAGTTAAATTGAAAATTCATTTGAAATGTTATATAACACTTATTTGAAAAAATGCCGAATGTGTATCATACAATGTGTCTTTTAATAAAGCTTGACCTTTACAATTTAGTTCAGACTCAGTAGATGGCGCAATTTATTAATGCAGTGACGTAGGGTATTAAAGAATATTATTTCATGCTGCTTTCACGTTGGCTAATAGAATGAAACATTATTCTAAGGGAGATTTAAACTCAAAATCCACCTTCTGGAACTAAAGAAATGTCAATAATATAATAATAATAATAAAAAAATTGTTTCCCCTAATTAAAAAATACTCACTCAGTTATATCACCCCAATAAAACCCATCTATTATCCAATTTTTACCTCATAGAGACCAAATATTTGAATATTGATCACATCGATTAAATCTTATCGATAGCTGCTGATGTCATGAATGACCTATCATCTGATCACCTAAATGTGTTTATTTCTATACACACCAACTATCTTACAATAATAGAATCATCAATAAAATTACTGGAAATTATTCAGCAATATCTTAATGCATTCAAGTTTATTGGACCAATGAAGAAATATTCCAAGCTTACAGTGATTCACCTAAAGAAGTTCAATAACGTGACAACCACACCTCATAATCCAAGGAGATTTAAGATAAAATTAAAATCAAGAAAATATTGAGTAAAATCTACAGAAATACATTATAACTTTCTGTTAATACATTTGTTAATAAATTCAAAAGGGAAGTCAAAGATGACTGTACTTAAGCATTGAAACCAAAATAGGGAAGAAAATATCAATAGCTTAGAAACCGATAGTAACTTCGTGTGTAAATTAACTAAAATATTTAAAAAAAAATTTCAAGCCAACCGCAAAATTTCTCAAAAAAGAGATCTAATTTTACAGATAAAGACAAAGCAGAAGCCTTTGGAGACTATATGGAAAAGCAATTTAACACAAATATCATAAATGCAGATGACTACTTTGGAGAAAACGTTTATCGCTTGGTTAGAGCTAATTTCCAAAACATACATGTAAAATCGAAGCAGCAACCCACCGATACAGAGGAAGTTAAGTATTTTTTAGCTTTAATGGTCATAATGACCATTAAAGCTAAAAAATATTTGTAAAAGACAAAATAAGTAATAAAAGGATTAAAGTAGTACCTGAAAATATTCTTAATAGCATGGCCCAAATTATAAATAATTGTTTAAATTCCCTTTATTATCCTAATCCCTGGAAAAAAGCAGGAAATGTACTATTTTAGAAAACATTAAAAAATACTGTAAGGTCAAGTATTACAGCCTAATTAGGCTTCCTTTTTCTCTAGGAAAAGTCTATGAAAGAGATATTTACTAGCGAATGAAAATCTACAAGGAAAAAACTCTCAGATCAACAATATGCCTCCGTGAAAATTTTAGAGCGCTCAAACAACTTGTCCGTATTTTCTAATCTATTGAACGTGAGTTAAAAAACAAAGAAAAATACGCCTTCTGTAAGCTAGATATGCTGAAAACTTTCTGTAGACACTAAGCATACAGTACTAATTTTTAAACTTCAAAAATGTAAAATCAATAAAAAGCTCATTATGCTTATAAAAATCTACCTGCAACAAAGGAAATTTAGATCAGTGTAAGGCAAGATCAAATGAAGCAGGCCTACCACAAGGCAATATTCTGGGCCCAATACTATACTCATTTTACACTGTAGATTTTCCAACAGATGCACAAGATTATAATAGTATCATAGCACTTTTCCTTGTTAACACTGGTCTCATCGAAGATAACTGACAATATACTCCGCAAGACGCCAATCAAAATAAATGCAATCGAAAAATGGTGTGAGGAATGGAAAGTACAAATAAAATCAGCTAAATAAATTTGCTTATCATAAGACCTGTTCAAACAACTAAAGATAAATATAAAGAAATATTCATGCTTAACCAAAAAAACTCAGAAGTTAACACAGCTTCCTATCTTGGATTGACTATTAATAAATATCTCTCCTGGACTGATCACATCACAAAGGTAATAGAAAAAACTCAAGGAATGCTTATTTAAATGGCACTACTAATAAGAAATCATAGTAAAGCAAATTTAAAAGTTAAAAAACTCCTATTTACAAGCATGATTAGACCAGAGATAACGTGTGCATCATCCGCTTGATGTATCATAAGCAACAGGGATAGGTGAACACTAAATGGGTTTCTAAACAAAACCCTTAGTAAAATGCTTGGGGCTCTTTTTTTAAACTAAAAAACAGTGCTTTTCACAATGATCTAAAATTTAACATGCTTGAGCAACACATAACCAAGCTTAGTTTGAACTTTTTTTAACCAAGTTGAGAACTGTTCAACGAGTATTAACGAGATTATTAAGTATTATTCAACGAGATTATTAAGTATTTTCATTCACTTAACTATGTCCCTGTTGCCTTATAGCTCAAATTCTGCCTTCGTTAAATGAAGGTTAGGGGTTCATTATATACCAAAATATTTTTCAAAAATTATAAGAATTTCCTTAATTATATGCATATTTTCTTGTATTTATATGATTGAATAAATATATATGTGATTAGTTATTTGTATATATTTTAAGAAAGAGTTATAGATATATATTTTTAAAAAAAATTTATTCACTTTTATAATGATTATGTTCATTTCTTCTTCTTTTTTTTTTGTCTTGATATTCTGAATATAGTTCCAATTTATTGCTATGATTATTTTGTTGCCTCGATTCAATGCAAGTACCTTTTCCGCATAATGTCAAAATATCTTATCTTGGCTTGCTGTATTTTTACATTGCTTGTGAGCATCTATTTTACTTTAAATATTTCTTATTTAACATAGATCATTTTCTTATTTGAATTATTTTCACTATATTCCATTTGTTCTATAGCTACTTTTATTTTTTATTTACTCTGTTTATTTACATTCTCATGTTGATTTCATTTCGTTATCTTGAATACAATTCTAAGCAGCTTGAAACGTACAACCAATAAAAGCCCAAGTCTCCCAACCGGACTCTCACCCCTTCTCTTACCTCCGCAGCTCCACTTATCTATCTCCTCGAGTAATATGATTGGCTTTAGCAAGTTATATCCGATGAAGGAGTAAAAATGGCTTTGACGTCGTATGCTCTGTTTTTCTTTTTTGACTAAAATTATGATTTCTCGCTATAGCAAAAATGTCTTCTAAAGTGAGATGTTCAACTGAAAACCTTATATTCATTGATAAATACTAATATTTATCAATGAGCGTGCGGAAACGGGTTACAAAGTACAAAAACCGATCAAAGCCGTCTAATATAATGATAAGTGTGTCAAGTGTTAAGGCTGATGCGTATGAAGAAGTGCTGAGTCAGTCATTTTTTCACCAAATTCTGCTTTGTGTATGAGAACTGGTGGATATTGGTTCATGCAGGATGGTGCCTCTCCGAATCGAAAAGGCAGAGTTTTTAACACCCTAAACAGTGTGTTTGGAATACAAGTTATTCCTTATATCAATAGCCGAACAACCATCCTAGTGCATTGTACTGACCACCTTCTTCACTTCTCTGGATGTATCCGTGCGATTTCTATCTTTAAGGTTGCATGAAAGACTTGGTGTACAAAAAGAGGCCGACAGAACTCAATATATATATATATATATATATATATATATATATATATATATTGAGTTCTGTCGGCCTCTTTTTGTACACCAAGTCTTTCATGCAACCTTAAAGATAGAAATCGCACGGATACATCCAGAGAAGTGCTGAGTCAGTCATTTTTTCACCAAATTCTGCTTTGTGTATGAGAACTGGTGGATATTGGTTCATGCAGGATGGTGCCTCTCCGAATCGAAAAGGCAGAGTTTTTAACACCCTAAACAGTGTGTTTGGAATACAAGTTATTCCTTATATCAATAGCCGAACAACCATCCTAGTTCATTGTACTGACCACCTTCTTCACTTCTCTGGATGTATCCGTGCGATTTCTATCTTTAAGGTTGCATGAAAGACTTGGTGTACAAAAAGAGGCCGACAGAACTCAATATATATATATATATATATATATATATATATATATATATAT
>JAPDSC010152895.1:0-52177 GCA_026290005.1 Latrodectus geometricus
TTAAGCTGAATTTTTATTTTTATTTGTAATATTTTGCAGTCACCGTCGAAAAACGCGAAGAAAAAAAAATCTCTCTGAAATATCCTTTCTCCAAGGATTGAGTTTTCTCGTAACAAAAGCTTTTTTGTATGAAACAACAATGCATCTTAAGAAATATAGAAAAGCAATAAACCGATTAAAAGTTCGCTCTGCGTAATACTCTTTGTTCAAACTAAGTGAAGAAAATATTTTGCCAATCTTCTTAAAAATACATTCACAGATAGTGTTCTTTCTCAGTAATTTATACTGAGATAAATAAAATAAGTAGAGAGTTCAAAGAATTCGTACACAAAGTTTCTTTCTGTATCAATGATTTTTAAACTTATCACATTCCCTAACTAAAAGATTAAAAAATGACTGTTCGTTTTAAGTGAAAGCTTTTGCTATATTAAAATATTGATTGTCTTTATCGATACAAGCTTCAAAATATTTTTAAATACACAAACGGTTCTAATAGATAAGAAAATTAGCTGATAAATGGTTTTAATGTATTAAAGATATTTTACTAAACTATTAAAAACGAGATTTTAAGATAATATAAAAACATAATCTTATATAAATTAAAATGAATTATTGAGTTCAGCTTAATTAATCGTCCATTTTAAGTTATTAAAGTTAAACATGTTAAAATAATATTAAATGTAATGTTTATTAAGAGTATTTCAAACTACATATCATAGGCATTATGTCTTTTAGACTATTTTAAATATTTTATTTTAAAGTGGAAAATAAAAAAAACTCTAAAACTTATTAGCCCTCTTAAAATTTTTAAAGTTATATAATAATAGAAACTACTTTTAACATTTGAAACTTAAACAGACAGCTTTTAAATTTTTATTAAACATTATTATGCCTACTATAAGCATATATGAATATACATGAACCTATAATAATGTAATACTTATTCTATTGATGAAGTATATATATATATATATATATATATATATATATATATATGTATGGACTTACAGTATTTAAAGAATATTAACAAAGGTATCAAAAGTTTCCACGAAGAAATGGGGAGTCCTATAACAATCTTTTAACAGAAGCTTATGGTTTTCAGCAGACCCACCAGTACGATACATACTCATACTTTAAGAACACGGATAATTTTATTGAAAGTTAAAAAATAAAATAAAGTCCTTATGTTTATGTCTGCAATTTAATTTATTCATCGCCCTTTGATAAATATATAAACAAGAAACATAATTAAACCAGGATCTATAATTTTATGTGAATTCCGCACACAAGCAGCTACAAAACAAATTACGACAAAAATCCAAAGCACAAACCATTCAATTGGCATCTTTTTTTTTTTTTTTTTTTTTTTTTTTTTTTTTTTTTTTTTTTTTAAGGCTCATGTCTTGAATTCTAATACAGTGTCATGACCCTACTCAAATTACTCCAGCATATTCTAATAAAATTTGTTTCATTTTACTGCAATCCTAACATAAATTTCAGCATTGTGACCATGAATTACGCGTTTCCCCAAAATATTTGTAGTTGCAAGGTAAATCTAGCAACTTGTATATTATGCAAACAAATCTTAGGTGTATGTCTATCACTTTGGTCTGTTTTTTTTTTTTTTTTTCGATTATTTTTTGCACAGGAGGATTAATTAGATACTGATTTATTGTTTATAATAATATTGTACTATTATAACCATCTATGACCAAGTTGGAAACCGAAAGCCAACTTAATCAAAGGACAAAGCTAGACATTCAGCAACTAGTTTGCTTTATCTGAGACAGCGTCTTATCTAACTCTTATGCTAGTAGAGGCAGCAGATGAATTTATTCGAATCAGATAATTTTAAATGATAATAACATTTGTTTTATTCCATTGCGATCGTAATGTAAATGTACAGTAGTGTGACCAAAGATTCTACGTTCCCATAAAATCTCTGTAGCTGTGATAAAACTGACAACCAGAAAAAAATATCAAAAGCTTATATCTGGTATATGATATCAGTAATCACGAAGAAGAGGAATATATATCACGAGTTAATCTTTTTTATATCCATCAGGAAATCTTTTATCCTAAACCTCTGGGAAAACGCTTAACGTTAAAAGGAGTGTGATTTACAATTTCATCAGAATACACATTCACAAAAAAGAAACCCAGCATGAGCTACAGACAATTTTAATACAAACAAAAAGCAAGGATAAGAGTATTTTACTGTTAAAAATAATTTACTTATCACTGGCCGAGAGAGATTTTAAAAATTTATTGACTACCATAAAATGGGATACACACAAACACATTCAATAGGAATTCAGAAAAATAAATCTGTATTATTTTTGTAATACTTCACAAGAGAATCGAAAGACAAAGGAATCCAAGCTTTTGAAAGCTTTATATTTGATAAACAAAAAGGATAAGTTTAATTTGTTTTACAATAACGATCATCCCACAAGAAATAAGATTACGGAAGCAATAAAAAAAGCCTTATGGGTAAATAATAGTTTTATTTCTAAATTCAGATCTATGTCAGGTGCTTTAAAAATCATGGTGCTATCGTCAAATATACTAACTTTAATAAATGAAGTTTACAAAATGATACTTTGAAAACTTTTCTAACTTAAGAAAGATCGAAGACTTCTCTTATTTTGAATATACTTAATGAATTTTTTCTTAAGTTATGAAACCAAAAAATTCATTTGAGAAGGATAAAATCTTTTGGAAACTAACTCTGAATTGGAATTATTTTCTTTTCGTCATTTCGATGTTATTTTGTTTTATTATTTTATTTCAATATGAATGCACGATAGAATGACTGTGACTTTTCATTATACACGCAGATGTTGGCATGCAGCTAAAATAACTTTTCAATCAATGTGCAAAAAATTACATCTTTCATTGAAGATTGTTTGTCTCAACTCATCTCGAATATTTAATTACATGAAATGTTTTTTAAATAAAAAATATCCTAAACAAATAAAAGTGATAACACTTTACTAAATATTACCATATTAAAAAAAGAAAAAATAAGATGCATTTACTAAAATTAATTCAATTCCAAATCATTTGGTATCACTATTAAAATGTTGTAGCTGAAAATTACATTTCAATTAAAGATAAATAATGATATAAAAATAATAAGTTAATGTAAATGTTAATACACTGTTCTACATTCAATTATTTATAGGAGTCTGTCAATTATTTATAGGAGAGTCAATTATTTATAATAATCTGGAGTCTTAGAAAAACTCGTATGTAATACACCCTTACAGTAGCTCACTATATCAAAAAAATCTTTTACATACCATGTTAAATAAGACCTTAAAAAAATTGGCCCATTTTGTTTCAAATTAACTCCTTTAACATAGTTTTAAACTCTTTCTCGAAGCATGTTCAGTTTTCTTAAATTTCATTCCAAACGAATTGTAAACAGGAGACCAAAATAAACCAAGAATAACAAATTCAAAAATGTTTTGATAAAATGTCTGTTAAAAGAAGTTTTAATAGCTTCAGTTTGTATAGAACTTTGGGGATCATTTATATTTTGGATATTTTGGAAAAACAATTTTGTTTGTCGATTTATGATGCTTTTTGTCCATACGGGTTGATAAAACTTAAATAGTAGATTTAAAGAGAATTCTCTACTAATATAAACATTGACACTTAAAATGGGGATTGAACCTTTAAAATGAAGACCAGAGTAATGAACATTCAGTTAGAAAGGCACTTTAGTGACAGAGGTTGATATAAATGACACAAAAAGTTCATATTTCATTAAAATCAATTAAACACAGTTAAACATAATCGTTTTAATTCATTGCCATATAAAATATTTACAAGAAAAAAATAATCTAAATGTTACGAAATTTTGCATGCATGAATACAATATCTCAACAAATGAATCATTTCAGGAAGAAACCACAGATGAGCAAGAGTTCTAGTACAATATACTAGGACAAGCTTCAACACACAATTCGATACAGGCTGGGGTTAGGGGCAAACAGGTTCTGAACGGAATCCTGTATTATCTCTTTTCTCATTTGCAGTAAATGCATCTCTAATTTAGCAAACTCCAAGACAAACCAACTTACCGACATAAATGAACGCTAACCTAATCGATTGGTGACAAATGAGGGCTGATGAGTAAATAATCAGAAGCATTATTCCCTCGATGTGTGTCGCTAAGCACAGTGTGGTTGAAAAGTGTCTCCAGATAACCTGCGATCAGGGGCGAGGCATTTGGAAGAGGAATGACATGAACAAACCGCACGGACTTTCCGTGGCTCATTGTTAGGGGTGACGAAGTTTCATGTGCGATGACACATCAAACTGTCACTATTATTCAAATGTAAGAGAATATGCATATTTTAAACAGTTTTAGGAAATTAATTGTAATAGAAATAAAAGCTTCGAAGTAAAGATGTAAATCTCGAATGTGGAATAAATAAGCATATACATCTAAATGCTTATTTTTTTCCACACACACGATTTTTTTTTTTTTTTCACAACAAAAAAAGACTTCACATACAAGAGCTTTATGAAACTAGACGGACATCTGTTAGAAGGAACCATACTTTCGTATTAACTTATTTTTTTCGATTCTGTATGAATTATTTTTCTATTTTAGTTTCTAATTTCAACGGATGTTGTGTATTATATGTATGCATTTCAATGGATGTATGCGTATTAACTTAAAATTATATAATGTTAAAAAATATTTTATAAATTCAAACTAGATTAAAATATATTCAATTATTTTGGAAACAATCGGTCAAATCAGAAAAATCAATTTTGAACATCATCAGTGAATTACTCGCTTTATTTGCAAAATATTCCGCTATAATCAAATAACAAAATTGTGTCATTAACTGCATAATCATGTGACATACATTAAGTACTTCACGCTATAGAATAAACAGATACAGGAGCTATACTTTATACTCCAACTATACAAATGTGATTTCTACAGACCACCTTGGCTTACTGGCAAGATGTACTTTTTTTATATGGAAGGTCATAGAAACGATTTTGGCGAGTGATTATTCCTACAAACAGAAACCGCTGAACACAAACATGCATCTCGCAATTTGAATCATAGTTACAAATGACGAGGTCAACACTTGAGTGGAAACTCTCTTTTTTACACAGCACTAGAAGACATTTAACGCAAGTGAATTCTTATATATATATATATATATATATATATATATATATATATAAAATATGTTTTGACTTTCAACACGACACTCTTTCGCTGGATCAAGAATTGAACTCATTACTTTCCGCACACTAGCAACATAATAGCAAGCAGCGTATATAAACAATATAGTGAATTTCAAAATACAAGCGATTGTAAATTAAAATAAAAAACTTACAAAAATTGTTTTAATTCATATATTTGAAAAGGGTTGCTATTTCTATAACAATTTCCTTTCAAGCAAAAATAATAAAAACATTTATGAAACGTTTTACCTCTGAACATTGGGTTATATTTCAACAACAGTGTATTTATTATGATAGTCTAAAAACATTTCAATCACTTTCCTCATAAAATATAAT
This sequence comes from Latrodectus geometricus, assembly GCA_026290005.1. NCBI lineage: Eukaryota > Metazoa > Arthropoda > Arachnida > Araneae > Theridiidae > Latrodectus > Latrodectus geometricus. The sequence goes on from JAPDSC010152895.1 coordinate 5,560, forward strand.
TGGCGTAATCTAATAACAGTAAATAAATGTATTTACACAACAAAATTGAATTTTATCTCTCTATCTCATTAGATAAATTATCAAAACTCAATGTGGCCTTTTTATATTAATCAAGGAACAAAAATTTTGGCCCTGCATTTCATCATCAATCGACGATAAATAAAATGTAATTTCGTTGCAGCATAGAAAGCCAGGGACAAAGGACAAATGATGTGGAACGTTGTTCTGGCAATCAAACATGCAAAGCTCCCATTATATTGTCGTTTATGTTCTTTAAAAAAAGATTCGAAGTAAAAAAATGAAAATAAAAACACCTGCGCTCCTGTGAATGTGTTTTTTTCCCCTTCTTTTTTTGGGTGTGTGAGCGAGTGAATAATTTAAATAATAATAAAATAAAATTAAGATATGAGCTACAAAATGTACACATAGGAAAATACCTATTTTTAACTACATTCAAGGCAATTTTTAATTGTAAAAGCAATTTTACTTTTACCTCCTTTTCGATAAATTTATTTCAAGAAATATTACGAGTTTGCTGCTAATTTTCCCTTTTTTATAAAAATGTCACATACGTTCTTTTAATTTTTTTGCATTTAAAAATTCTATGTAAGACAGACGTTCTTGTCTTTTGAAAGTTGGATACAAAAAAGTTGAAGATCAACCACACAAACCGGTGAACAACAGTAAAACAATTTTCTAAATACTATAAAAGTTAGAAAAAAAAAATTTACTCCAAATGAATTCAAATATTTTTAAATATGAAAAAGTAAATAAAACTTTTAATCAAAAAAATATTAAATTATACAGAATTTAACAAAAAAATTAAATGCAATTTTTTTTTTTTTTTGTTTAAGATCAAAGTTTTTCTAAGACGTTATTTTCTAAGATACCATTCTTAAAAATGCTCACATTAGTTTCCTAAACAGGGATATAAAATCGTAGTAAGAAACATTAATTTTTTTATTTTTACATAAAAATCATTTCTATATATATTAAATTGAAATCAAATATTATGTAATCAAATTTTAAAAATTAAAATCTTTTAAAAATAATTACTGGATACCAAAAGAAAATATCACTTTAAATATTGATTGTTAATAATTTTTGTTATTAATAACAATGTTCCTCTTATGAATTAAATACACGGAAACGCTTATAAGTAAAACTGAAATTTTATATTGAAGAAAATATTTCTTGCATCAATACAAAATAAATTTTGAAAAAAAATGGACCATATCAATCAAAAAGTTCGCCAAGGGACGACTAAATAAAAACTTCCTAAGCGAATGAGTGCTATGATAGGAAGATAAATCACTTTTCGATCGCAAATGAGCGCAGTGATCAGATACCACAAAATTTAATAACATATCAAAGAAAGCAAATCGCGCTTGTGACGGGGGAAAATGCAGCAGCACGATGTTTTCCAATCAAAAGACAAGGAAAGGAACGCCAATATTGCGCCAAGAGGGAACTCATATACCCTACACTTTATTCTATTAGCTTTTATAGGGGATTGAATGGAAGGGGTTCGGGGGGGAGTCAAATGGCAGGAAATTGCTTCTTTCGCCAGGAGAGGATCGAAAGTTCGACAAGGCATTAGAGGCCTGTACAAGTGGGAGCTGCCCAAGTGAGGAACAACAGTATTTGCAGAGACAAAAGTTTTGCGGGCTAAAAGATTAGATCCGCTGATGGCATCTTCACAATTGAAAGAAAACAAAGAAAAACGGGAAACTGTACAAGAAATTGCAACTGAGATTCGGCAAAAAAACAAACACAACAGGTAACGAGAATAAAATATCCAGTAAATAGACTTACGAGCAATATATTTTTTTACTAAACAAACCTAAATTTAAAAATTTATATATAATTACAAAAAATATTATCTTATAAAATTTAGTAATTAAATACGTTTTTACACACACACACAAGTAAAACGTACAAATAATTATATTCTATGTACATAAAAACTACATATAGAATTTAACATTGGAAAATTTGATGTTTTAATAACTAAATTCATATTTTAATACAGTGAAAATAATACATATTAATAAAATATTCTGTTGAATTGTATTGGTTGTATTAATGAGAGTTAAAGTTATATCAAGATGACGGTCATTGGATAATTTAAAATAAAAATTTGTTTCCTTTCAAAAGTTTGATTACAGAGTTTGTAATTAGTTTAAAACTTAGCTAATGCTGATTTGAAATACATGTAAAGCTGCTTGTGCCTGGGCAATGTAATTAGTTTAAACGATATAAATTTTCTCTGTTACTTTTCTCGCTTCAAGAAAATGCAGATTTTTCCTTTAAAAAAAAAATATATATATATATATATATGCATTACAGCGCTGGGAGTAAAGAGTTATTTACGATTATTATTTACGACATCGGAACATTTTTTTCTTTCTACATTCTCATATAGTATAATTATTTATAAAAAATAACGATACTTACTTTTTGTTTCCAATTTTTCAAAAATATTTTCTACTTTTTAACGAATGCGTTTTCGCAATATCATCCATGTATATTAAATACACTAAAAAGTGTATGAATAAAAAATCTCAACTTCAATATTCAATAATTTCATAATTATAATGAAAGTTTTCAATCATTATACACTTCTCATTTGTTTTATTTTAATTAATGTATGAATGAGACTTTCCTAAGGTAAAACATCTACCATCAAAACAACATTAAATGAAGTGCTATTGATTAAATTCTTCTTTAATAAGTGATTTTATCTTAAACAAGAAAACTTCATGTTTTAACGTTTATACTAAAATTTCAGTCAAAAAATATATTTTTAATTCTTTGGGTTTTTTTTTTAAAAATTTCGATATGTTGTATATAAAAAAAGTATCTAATGCATGTCCAGCTTCTATTATAATTGCATAAATTTAATATCTGTATTTTCAATTCATAGTTAAGCGGCATCCCCAAATTCTATGTTATGTTTGCCTTTAGTAAAATCTAAACAAAGCATGTATTAAATTAGCTGTCAACTATAAATTCATTGAACCATATATAAAATTATTAAATAATCCAGCAAAATTATATTATCTAGACTAATCTTTATATATTTATCCAAATAAGCATATCATCCTTTAATCTTAATATTATCGATTTTAAAATAAGGATATAACAAGAGAACTACAATACTCCTTTTAAAACAGCAAATCCAGATAGCAATACAGTTAACCTTCATCAAATTACAGTTTCATCAGATTCTAACATTTGGAAAAATGTTAATATGCAAGTGTTTGTCTATTGTAATTTTGTTTGTGGTTGAGTAAAATTCCCTTTAAATGATAGAGCCGAAATGCCAGCTGAAATATTAGTGCTCCGCGCTTCAGTTCTATAATACGTGGGTTCAAATCCCACTTCGTAAATATATGTTGTATGTGGTTTAGAATCTATTTTAAACTCTAGAGCATTTTCAAGTTATTCATGAACAAAAAAAGCCATAGAGAAACTAACCAACCAAAATTAAATTTTTACAAATATAGCACAATATTGCTCCCTGTTAATAAATAAACTTGTAGAAAAACAATTTTAAACCTTTAAATTTCCTTTAGATTAAATCATTATTGTTATCTAGACAACCTTTAATTGATTAAAAGATTGTTATCTAATTATTTTAATCAGAAAACTTTAATGGAAATTAAAACGATAATAATCAACTAAAACTCTAATATACAAATTTATTTTCAAATTTTTTACGTTACTTTAGTATTTAAATTACGTTTCTAAGTTAAGTTTCTTGCTTTGTCACTTTATCAAACAAATCTAAAATATATTACGCATATTGCTTGAAATTATTTTTGAAAAAAGAAAAGAAAAGAGAGAGAGAGAGAGAAAAACCATCAAATGATATTCAATAGAATCAAAACATTGTTTCATAAATGAATTTTCTTCATTTTCAGATTAAGTTATACTTTACTACCCATGAATTCAGATTACACTTTCCAGTATTACGTTAGAAAGAAAGAGAACTTTTGCAATTCAAAGTTTGTAAATATAATCACCTATCTTTGAACTACAGATAATATTAAGATGAAAAAATTTGAGGAATATGATCTCTAATATGATTGTTATTTATTTTCAATTAATATTTCTAAAACTGCGAATTAACAAGTGGAAAGAATAATCAAAGATATTATACATGTATTTATAAATAAAATCTGTGCAATATAAGGTTTAGAGCAAAATAAAATTCAACATTTTTATTTAGAATATTTTTAAAAGTGATATTTCAGAAATCAGAAAAAATAAATAATTCTTTGTTAATTTTTCGTCAATAGCATGTTAATATAGGAATTTAATCTAACTAACAAAACTGTGTTAAGTAATTTTTCTTAATTAAACTAAGCTACAAAAAGTATGGATGAAATAATGTATGTCTTTGATCGGAGATCAGTTCGGCGTAGAAACACTTGTTTATTTCTTAATTTATAGGTAGGTTTTTTATTAGTAACCCTAAAAAAATCAAAAAAGAAGGGTTAACATTGTGAACAACGGTTCCTGCGAAGGGGATAACTCGTAATATCGCGAAGAGTTTTAATTGCCCCCCCTTCCCCGATAACCTTAGGTACAGTTCGAAGTCCTACTTCATCGTTATTTCCGTCAACAGAGGATCAAACGATGTAACTATAAAATAAGCAAAAGTGGTTACAATAAATATTGTTACTAATGGTTAAACCTTAACAAGAATTAATTATGAGCAACACAAAAAAATAGTTTAGTTTGATTGATTTGGAAGAAAATAACAAAATTCATGTATTTTTAACATTAAAAATAATTTTAAACATAAAATATATGCGTTATATGGCAACATTCTAAAGTTTTTGAGACTTATGAAAATTTTATATTTACTTTAGTTGTTTTACACAGTTTGTTTTAAATTTCACTTTTTTTAATTTTGTAATGCCCACAATTTGTATTTCTTGTGATCACTCTAACATTTCAAATTATTGAATGAAAGAATGTAAAATTCATTAAAAACAAAACATAATTGAATATCGTGAGCACATAATATGATAAAATACAAAATGGATTTACTTTCATAATTACGTTATAGTTGCATGCATGTAAAATAATGTTCGAAAGAAAATAATATTCGAATATGAAAAAAGATTACTAACCAGACACGATATCTGTTTAAAATCATGAATGATTATGTTTAGTGGCTATACTCACCGGAAAACATCACATGCAATCATAAATATTATAATAAAAATTATTATAATAAAAAAAGGATAGGGAGTAAATTATAGTACATCACGTAACACTTCTGGGTGTTGTCTACTTCTGCCAACTGGAACCATTAAATGCAACATCAACTGCTTCGTAATTATGAATCAGTCGAATGATGTCGGCAATTAACGAAATTCTCACTTTCCAAACAACCACACCAACAGCGAAACATTAAAGCCTGCGAATATTTAGTATGACCAGATCCTCGCAACAGACAATTTATCTAAAAATAATAAATGTCACGAATTGAACATGCTACTAGGCGGCATGAGATTATCTAGAAATATATACTGAAATATACTGATACAACTGTTGATACATACAATAATATTTTATAAGTTTCCTTCTTTGCCACATGTGAAAAATTACCGGAAGGTTATGTGCGACTGATACTTAACGAAGCTTCGCAATCTTCAATAGGTAGGCTGCCTATAATATTAGTTTGGGGAAAAAGAAATCCATTATTTTTACGTGAACTTTTTGTAACTTCTTTCAGATTCGCTTTGTAAAAAGGTTTGAAACAGTTTTCATGTAGATTTTTAGACGACTGCTGACATGCTGTCAAGTTTGATAATTTTTGATATTTTATAGACATTCTCGACGATGTTGTATCCATGCGAGGTGCATCTTTAGCATCCAAATACCCAAACGGAATCGACGAAATCAAAATTGTGCGTAACTGGTTGTTACAAACATATATCGGACGATAAACACCTTTCACAATTTTAGCCACCTGGTTAGCATTTTCGCCATTATAAAAGAAAAACTAAAATGTATCGAATTTTCTGTTTGCTGTCTTCTATTTTTAAAACCTTGTACTCATAACTGAATGAATCAAACAAAAAACCGTAAGAGAATATTTTAGTGTCAAATGTCACCTTTCCAATGAGCATAAATTTGAAATTGTTTGATAGATACCTCACGCGATAGCGATCACTACAGACGTCTACCGAAAAAATAATGGATAACTTTTTCCCCAAACTAATACAATGAAAATGTTAGTAGACAAAAAATACCCCTTTGATGGTGTCTTTAGTGTCGAAATTATTGATGTAAATTAAAATAATCCTTCTGAAATGAGTGATTTCTTTCCTATGTGCTTAATAAATTCTCCTCTTTCTTGAAGCAAATCTCATTAAAGTAAAATATTAATCATAATTAAAAACTAGGAAATATTTCACAAAACTGCCAAATAAATACATTTCGTAAGAACAAATTTAGAAATCAATCATCCTTCATCCCCAACTTTTATTTTCCAATATATTTATGAATAATATATTGATCAATGACTGTCAACGCCACGCACAACTGATTTACAGAGAAATTATATTAATGATAAAGAACGGCGGTAGGCCCGTATAAATGAAAGAAACATCACGGTGAAAACTTAATTTATTATGCCAGCTTAACGAAAACGAGGATTTATAGCCGTAGAAAAATTTGAAGAATTTAAGAGTAAAAATTTCGTTATTTGTTTTCCTTAAACTGTATAAAATTTTTTCTAAGTAAAAAGGATATCTTGATTTAGTGCTTAGTTTCAAATATCACTATGTGCTTTCACTGTGATTTAATGGCACAATTATGAAAAAATATATCCAAGCAAAAATCCATATTAATATTTTAGAGTATCTAATTAAATGAAGAGTGAATAATTTTTAGATTCTGGTATCCATACTGTGGGTCTATGAGTTTTTATCATAAATAGTGGAAAATAATAATTGATTGTAACGGAAAGAAAGTATAAATTTGCTAAGAATTTTTCCATAAGATTATAAACGGAAAGAGATAAAATACAACAAAAAATTCGTTTATAGTGGGTTTTTTTTTTTTTTTTTAAGTCAAACATATTGTTATTAAATGACAAAAAGAACTATGTATTTTTGTTTATAAAATTTTGTGTACAATAAGTAAAAACAAAAATTTGTAAAAATATTGTTGTAACCTAACAATTTCTAAAAAAAAGAATTAAGTCTTCCTCCACTTCACTCAAGAAAATGGTATTCTGAGCCACGGAGATATATGTAAACATTATGCGCACAAACTGAATTCTCATAGCAAAATTAGTGCACTTTTAAAATCTATAGATAAAATATTTTTAATATTTAATAAAATCAAAAGTTTACATTATCGAAAATTCTCAAAATGTAAGAGTTATTAAAACACGTTTTTTATTTTTATAGTTATATCAGAAATATGTTATACCTATTTTTTGGAATTTTAGTTTGTGGTTTGTCTTCAACGATCATATTTTGCAGGTGAGGACTAATTAGAACGAGACTTACGGTTTAAAATGGATTCCGAAACACTACAAACATCCATGACTAAAGTGGGATTCGAGCCTGTGAACTGTTAAAGCAAAGACTAAAACTACTAACAGTTCTGCTGCCAACTCGGAAATATTTCGGAGATATGCTAACATTCAAGATTTGCAAGACTATTAATTTTATTCCTTCCTAATTATAGCTTTCACCAATCACAGAACATAAAAATTACAAATTTTGTTAATTGTGACAGCACATTTTCCTATTAAAAAATATTATTTAAACTTTGTAAACACATCTCCGTTTGAAATATAAGATACAATTTCGCAAATCAAAATTGTTTTAAATCATTTAAACTATTTTAAAATGCCATACAACTTATATTTATTTACGTACCAGAAACTGCCTGGTTTATTTATAAGCTGGTTTATAAGGATTAATTTAGAAGGATCTGGCACAGAATAAAAGCTATATTACAAAACTTCTAATACAGATTTATAATACAGATTTAATGACGCAATTATTGTGTGCAAAAATTATTATTTAGGATAATCATATCAATATTTAGGATAATTATAAGCATGCTGAAAGAGCTTTACAGGGATGTTAGCATCTTATGACCCTAGCTCGAATTTACAAGGAGAAGAGCTCAGAAAACATAATTTGTATCCGGTTAATCACAGTGTATGGAATTGTTTTCAAATAAAAATCTTTACTCGTTTGAAAGATGCTTCCATTTTGAAATAATAAAAATATTTTTTTTTAATATTTTCATTTTTCCAAAAACTTATTTTATTTTATTTATTTGTTTATTTTATTTATTTATTTATTTATTTATTTTTTAAGCCAGATTGACAATATCGGGTCCGTTGCTCCACTTTTCCAACTGAACCTTAATTTAGTAGAAGAATTTTTTTAAAAGAAGTCGAATGAATATTAGAATAATTTCTTATTGTTTTTCTCACATTTACATATTGAATTTTATAATTGTTTATTAATGTTAAATGTGTACAGTATTTTATTTTAATTATTTTTACAATTTATTAACCGCCGCCCACAGTGTCTGGTGGTTAATAAATTGTAAAAATAATTAAAATTATTTTTACAGAGATAGAGTACCTGACTACGGATGGGGAGGACCTGGGTTCGAATCCCGGCTCGAGCATAGATGTACTTTCTTTTTCTCTCTGTGTGTTTCTTGTCCTTTCCTCAGATGATGGATGAATGTGGCCCGCCCTGTAAACGGGTTTGTGGTGGTGTGGCATGGGCGATGCTACTCGTATCTCCGTGACTTGGTTCACAGGTGCCCATCGGGTAACGATAAAATGAGTAGCAGTTTCCGGCCTTGTTTCGGCAAATGAGATACTCAAGGGTGCCCGTCATTAGAAAAAAAAAATAATAATAATAATTTATTAACCTTCGTTTACGCACGATATTCTCAAAAAGAAACTTTTGAGGAGCGTGATTGTGCGTGCATAATGAAAATTTCGATGAGAAATTTAAATTATTGAAATTAACTTAATTATTATCAAGAAAACAAGTAAGCAAACACAGAAAAAGATATGGAAGAATGCTATCATTGTCTAGGATATCATATGTTTATTTTAAAAATCTGAATAATTAAGGAATGGCTATTTAAGTTTATAATTTTGTATATTTACATTAATAATTTCTTGCATTATAATATTAATACTTAATATATGATTATAATTAATGCATCCGTGCTCACGTGTATACGTGTCGCATCACACATACACAAGTGATTCATATTTTTTTATTTATTTGGATAATTATACATCATCACAATTTCAAAATAATAAGAAGAGACAAGACAGGAGAAATTTCGCTTCTTTTATGTAAGTGAAATGATAATTACAATGGCTAAAGGATTTTACATTTGATGATAATTGCATCGGGAATAAAAAACTTAAAACACAAAACCTGAAATCGAAAAAAAATCTTAAATCACAAAGTACTCTAGTTTATTTTATCGTATCACATACATATTACTTTAAAAAATGTACTTGTCCCGTTAATATATATTATTGATATACCTATCTCGCAATTCCAAATCAGATAAAGTTTAAGGTAAAAAAAAAATAGAGTAAATAAATTCAACTGGAATTTAAATCAAGATTTTGTGAATAAAATTCCATATATACATATGAGAAAACAACAGTTTGTTTCAGTCTCGCAAATTTACCACTTTTTATATTTGTTAAAATAAAGAAAAACCAGTTTGTCAGCTGGACTTTATCGCACAAGGAAAGCCGAAATTTCTGTACCGAAAAAAAAATATCCACTAAAAATTTTACTCAATCTTTGTTTACAGAGTTAGACAGTCAGGATTTGGCCAATGAAACATGAATGATATCGAATACATGGCAACAATCCAAAGAGTAAAACTGAAGAAATCAAATACACAGAAAAGAATCCATTTCGTGGGAAAAAAAATCGAGAGGCATTCTCTCTAAAAACAAAAGCTTAACAAAGAGTGGGAAAAAATGAAATTCTTTATCTGGAGAAGGTGTGAAAAATGACTGTTTTTATCTGGAGCGGGATTTAAGAAACAAACTAAAAAGAGGAAAACGGCGCAACGTTTATGGAGGAAGTGCAGAATAATGAAAGGTTTCTTTTCAGTATGTGCTCCGGTTATTAACTTGTAATGATTCATAACCTGCAGAGTTCTGTCTAGCGCCATGGGAACCGCGGATGTGGTCCAAACATTTGTATGTCAGAATATTAAAAGCAAAACAAAAATAGAACATTTTCGCACAAATATGCTCCCAACGAATATAGTACTTGTTCCGATGATTGTTTGCGCAGAATCCAAAAGAAATAATAAACTCACAATAAATGATCAAATAAACAATATTCACGAGAATTATTACAGTGAAGACAGCAGCCAAATTTCCTTTTGACACTTTATTAGCATATTTTTCCATCATTTCAAATAGAAATAAGTGAAATATAGTCACTACTTTCATGCGCGTAAAATAATTATTTTCATTTAAACAATTTTACATATACTTTAGAAAGATACAACATGTGGTGATTCTAAGAAAACTCAACATAATATTTAAACAAAATATACATTTTTTAAAAATGCCATTTATATTTCGATTAAATATTTAACATAAAATGGTTAAAGGAATCTTTTTATCACAATTTTTTTATAAAATATTTAAAATAATTATTTTTCGAAATATTTACTTATGAATAACAAAATATAGAATTAATTACAATAAAAGAAAACTCTTACATATGGTACGTACCTACATAAAAATATGGCATGATACATACATACATGTATATATCTATCGTGCCATTATGTATGTATGCATATAAGTAGTAATCAAAATAATGGAAAAACTTGTGAATAAAAGCTACATTTTTAAATGTGTTCGTTAGCATTATAATGATTACCGATGTCTTTTTACAAATAGAAATATACTATGGTAGCTTTATTGAAATTCTATAAGTCAGATTTATTTAAAGCCTAAGATATTCGACCTCTTTAATTTTAAAAGAGACCAAGTTATAGGATCCCTTCTAGCTGGAAAAAGTTTGACTGAAACATTCCAACTTTTAGTCGTTTCTAGAGGTACGATTTCTAAAGTTATGACACCATAAACATACCGCGGTAAGGGGAGATAAGCAATGCAAAAAAAGTGGACTTTAAGAGAAAGTCAGTGAAAGAGAACGACAGATATTGCAACACATTGTAATATTTAAAAAGGCGAACAACAGCAAAAGCTACCATAGAAATCAATCACAATCTTGATTCTCTATTTTCAATAATTACAGTTGGATGGCACCTTCTTAAACCGAATATTTATGACAAAGCAATTCTCAAGCACTTGTCACAGCTTTTAATAGCAAACGGGGCATACAGTGATGTTCAACTTACAAAACCTGGTCGATTGATAAGCTAAATAAATATTGATCTGACGAATCATCTTTTACATTTTTCCCTACAACAGGATGGACGTTCGCAACGTTTAGCGGAAACCTGCACAAGTGTATGATCTTGATTGTCCTTGCAATTGACAAGAAAGGACGTGGATTTGTTAGGATATAGGCAATTGGTTTTTTGCTAGTGCAAAAGTAATTGGGAAAAAGTGTAAATAAATTTTAGCTGCCCAGATCCATCCTATAAATGCAACTTTATTTTCTGAAGGAGTGAATTTTCCAGGATAATAATACGTCTGTCCATGTAGTGGGAACTGTCCTATCATGGGTTTGATGAATATGAGAATGAAGAGGGCCTATAGTCACTCGACCATAATAAAATTCAACCGTTATGGTCTATTTTAGAAAATTCAATACGCCAGCTTTGCATTGGCAGCTTTCCTTAAATTTCCCAATATCTTTATGAAGAATGATACAATATTGTTTTAAATTCTATTCATCACACACTTGTATGAATAAAATCCTAAGCGAATCCAGGCTGTATTATAAACCAAAGGTATTATTATGTATTACAAATCTACACTAAGCAAAAACGTATAAATCTAAGGTGCTTCCATTATTCTGATAACACACACACACATATACAGTTTACAAACTTTCAGGAGTGAGAGTTAACCTTGACATGAAATCACATAGCGATGAATGGTCGAAAAATCATTTCTGATGCGGTAGCGATGACACAAAACATAAAACTAATAGGACACGAATAAGATAAGAAAACAGGTTTATTTTCTCTACTGTGTAGTAAAACTATATAAAAAAGAACATAAATGACGACGATTGTCATCAAAAGTGTTCGAAATTTGCATCTCAAACCATGTTGCAGATGTCACTTCTACGACGCATTGAAAATTTAACATTATTGAAAATACCGAACAAACACAAGTCCTCCCTAGCGGCAACAATAATATGTACAACAAGCACTTCTCGTTGTTAACGGGTATTATATACCTGTGCCTTGATGTACGACTACTGGAATCATTAAAGTGAAGTCTGGAGATCGATAGGGTAATGCATTAGACTATTCCACCCGGATTAGACTAAGCATACTATTGGCCATGTTGCATTCATTGCTGTAATGGGTGGGAGTCTCATCATGCTGAAACGTCCTCAAGATATGGAAGAACTCATAGTAGTGGATATGTATACGTCATCCAATAGCTATGGCAAAACTTGCTGAAGAAAGAAAAAATAATTTGAACCTATCAGATGTTAGAACAAGTACGGTGTAGTGAGGACCTGTACATTGCCAGTAAATACAACAACATACAAATTGAAAACAACTCCAGGGCTATACATGAGTTCTTGTTGCATGTAGATTCTCCAACGACCACACGAATGTTAAGCTGATTGAACATTCCTTCCCGCATAAATATCGGTGAACAAAATGGCTCATCAGTGAATAAAAAGAGAGTGGGAAATGGGGATCTCTTGTGTGCATCAGTAAGTAGCAATGAGCAATACCTATGAATACATAAACTATTACTTTAAGTGATGCAGTAGCACATGCTTAAAACTATGTTAAATTTAACGTTTTTAAGGTTCTTTATATACTAGATTTATGTATAGTATATAAAGAACCTTAATTAAAGAATGTTAAATTAGTCTATAAAATTATTACAACTATTTAAAATCCAAAACAAATAGTTATTCAGAGCAACATACACACGTTAAGCATATAACAAATTTTTCGATTCTAAAAAGGGAATCTCTTATAATGAATTTTTTGATAAATTCAGTAAAAAAAAAATATTGGCAAGGCTACAAAAATAAGTAGGACACCTGCGTGCCAAAGAAAATTATTATACATGCTAGAACAAATGGTACATAGCAGAAAACTTAAGCGATAGATTATATTGCTTTAACTAAAACTAGAAATTATCAGCAGACATATTTCTCATAAGTTCACATTATATCTACAATTAAAATCACTAGAAACAGCCACTTAATCAAATCTAGAACTTAGTTAACTTTAACTCATTTAAAAAAAAAGTAATTTTCCTCAATGAATTCAATATATGAATTAAAATAGTAAAGACATTTTTGCCAAATACTGTAGAGAAAAAAAATGATATTGTAAATCGATCCTACTGATAATTTCCATTCATTTATATTTTTGCATTATTCTAATAATAGAGTACATAACAATATAAACAAGCATTCGTAAATTCATGCAACTCCTATAATCCTGCTATAAAATGTCTTGCAATAATTTCTAAGCATCAATATATGTTACAGCAATTTAGGGATCGTGATGCAGTATAATCTATGTAATGTGCATATTAACTGGGCATAAATGAATGGTAAATTATTTCGTTTTTCTAAATTACAAAGGTTATTTTCGAATTTTCTAAAATCTGCACAGTACTTAGTAAAATGACTCTTCTGAAAAAACAATGTTTCTGTACGCTTAAGTTATATTTATTTTACAATATCTAAAGAATCAATAAATTAGTTGATAGAATCAATGACTAATTAGTCCAAAAAGCTATTTTAAGGAATCAAACGCTTTAAAATATTATTACCAAAGAATTAATAAAAAGAGAAACTTTCATATTATTACTCTCTCTATCACTCTTGATTCCACACTTTAACGGAAGCGAATCAGATAATCAGTAGAGTAACTAAGTTACGTATGCATAAACGATTTATGCTTTAGTAGTAGTCTGTACTTATATATAACGGGAGAGAAAAAAAGAGAAATAATAGTTTTACTGGAAAGTGATATATTTCTCATTTTGAATATGTGAATAAAGGTATGTTCTGCTACATGCATGTGGAATTCTTTATGCTGCGCAGCTTAAATGAAGATTTTACAAATTTTCTAAGAGAATTTCTGTGGTTTCATTTCAATATAGTTTCTGGGGTCTATCAAAGCAAAGCATATGAGAATCCAATAAATACGAAGTCATTTTCAACAATAATCAGTGTGCGAATGAAAAGGACTCCTGGTGTGACTGAATCGTTCCAATATGCAAATCTCCCAATTCATGTACCTTCGTTTTCCAAAGTGAAAACACCGATAAAAAGAAACAGATTTTATGGTACTTCAAACATTCCATCTACTACTGTAAGAGAAACAAAAGTTAAATAACGAAAATTTAAGTTCCTAAGCAGTTTATACCACTCTTCAGAGATCAGATCCCGAGTTCATTCCCAGTCACTTTTGAACAATAGGAGATTTGTCGGGTGGGTGTTTGGGAGTTTTCCGGGATTCCTCCCATAATACACGTAAATACGGCCGTCTATAAATGAAAAGTTCTCCCAAAAGACAATACAGGGGGATATAAAAATGATTTATAACTGCCTTCGGCTATTAGGCTGTAAATTACGCGATATTAAAAGTTTCGACCAAACACGGACATAGTCAAAAGTCACTTTATAGAGTAGAGAACACTTAAGACACATTTTCAGAATATAGTTTGATATGGGTATTACATTGATGTATTGTTTTTGTTAATGTTTAGTACAATAACATATTTGTGATCATACACTTCCCCAACCAGCCATATTTTGTTCATATGTATACCATATTAATTATAGCCATATTAATGCAAAAACATTTAATAAGCGTTCATAATTTCATATTAAAAATTCAACAGAAAAAATTCATTTCCAAATCCAAATTAAAATGCGTAAACTAAAATGTGTAAACACAATGCGTAAACAAATTAAATAATTTGGACCTTCAAATGACTTAAAAGTAAAAGCATTTATTACGATAGTTAAAAACATTGTATAAATTAAAATCTATTATTACAACTATTAGATAAATACCTTAAAAAAATAATAAATAAAATTAAACTATAGAAGACTAAAACTGCATATGTAAAAATTCAAGAATTTTCAATGTTCAGAACAAAACTTCGCTTCCGAAGAAAAAAAAAGGGGGGGTGGGGAAATGATTTAATCCCTTCAACTATTTGAACAAAAAATAATGTATTATCCAATATTTACTTGGTTTTTCAATACGAACATTTTTAATCTCGCAAATATCAATCAAATATAATACATAATTTTGTAAGAAAGTAAAATAAACGTTTCTACATAAAAACTAGCATTCATTATTTTCAGCAAAGCGTTTTCCTGACATGATGCACATTTCATCAATCCCGAAGCCATTTGCTACGCAGTCATGCGAAAGAAATAAAATGCATATTAGTTACACGGCACGCATAGCATGCATATCGAAAGCACAATTTAGAACCATTAATATCAGAATGTAGGTTTAATAGAGGCAAGATTGGGAAGGCGATGCAACTCCATAAAGAAATGCATATCATTTGTTTCTTCAGGGGGAAAAATCATTGATTAATAGCAAAGAAAATAAACGGTGAAAAACATCCTTGCTTGCTCAATCAGTTTCAAATAAAAGTATTTATCGCTCAAGATTAACATGAATAAACAGTAAGTAATTACCGAAAAAAATGTTTTGATTTAAAAAAAGTCTTGTTTCACCTAAATGAAACCTATTAATAAAAAAGTGATTGAAACAAATTAACGATATATAGCACCAGAGGAAAGAAATTTTTTTTGCAACAGCCTAATTTTTATGCCAGCATAAATCTTCTCTATAATCTCTCGTTCATCATGTTTTCAGGAAATGAAATATTTGAAGGCAAGAACTTCATGAAATATTTCCGGTAAAAAGTAATATGAATAAAGTTTATTGAAATACTGTAGTTAAAAACTTCAACATACTGCTTAAAAAAATAATGGCATATTTCCTAATTGAAAGGATAATTTTACAGGTTTTATAAAATATTTAAAATTCGATGAGAATTCGATCATACATCTTAAAATTACCTCTATATATCGAATTGGAAAAATAAACAATATTAATGATAAAAATAAGTATCTTAATTTCTTAATCAAAAATTACTTTTACAGTGTTAGTAATGATGACATAAATGAAAAATATTTAGTTACATTTCGAAGATAACTAACTATACAGCCAAGCATGAAAAGATCAAGATAAAAGATTATCTAAAAAACATTTACATTTAGCAATATTATTAAAAGATTTTTAAAAACATTATGGAAAAGTTTGAACCAGTGTGTATGTGTGTGCAGAGACAGTTCATTTGATATTTTAATCACTGGGTAATTGGTTTAGTTTGTTTTTCACTCACCTCTGACAAACAAACTAAACTGAACTGAACACGAGGGCTAATTAAACCAGAGTTAAAAGCTTAGAGTGAATTCTGAACAATTACAAACATTAATGCCCAAGATGGGATTCGAACCCACAAACTTTTGAACCAAAGACAACAGAGCTAACCATTCGTCTCTCAGCTCGGTTATTTCCTGGATGAGTGAACAAATATATTCTAAAACCTTTCCAAATTAAACCCTGTTCCTCAAATCGCCAAACAGGTAGCCAAATAATGCTCTTACGTTTGTTACAACAGTTCATGAGTTCGAATCCCATCTTGAGTGTGAATATTTGTAGCGGTTTGGAATCCACTTTAAACTGTAATACCTGATCTGATTAACTGTCGTGAATAAAAAATGGACATTGAATGACAAACCAACTAAACTAAACTTCCTCAAGTCAAGAAAACCGACATTTCAGTATTCAATATCATTTATTTGCGAATTCGCTCTAAATGTTAGCTATTTGAATTCAATTCTACTGTAATCTAAATTTACATACTTTCACTAATTCAAATTCACATTCAAACATTCGCCCTTTAATTTTATGTTAATTTAAATTTTTTTTAAATAATATTAATAATACACACTAATTATGTATGCACGAAACATAATCTAAAAATCACTACAACTCCAATATATGGTAAAAAAAATACGCATAATCAAAAGCCTAATACACTTCACTATAAAACAAAAATAGGGCATCAAAAACCCCTCTAATGAGCTCTTGACGAAGAATTGTAAGCGTCTCAATCAAGTTAAATTTCGTCGGATAATTATACATTGAGAGGAAAAATGGGTAAAGATGCAATCAATGATAAAGAAAAAAAGTTTTAAAGGCTAAAAATTAAAAACGCAACACTTCCCACTCAATTAACTAAAAGGTCTCCAAAAAAACACAACCGGATGAATCCGAAAGAGAATGAAGAAGCTCTTAAAATGAAAACTCATTAAATTATGATGAAGACTTCATAGGTGATTGAGAGCTTCCACTAGAAGTCGGAAGAAAAAGTAAACGCATAACTCAAAGGATACCACCACTTCAATTTCACTAACGTTCAACTTTCGCTTAAAAGAAGAATGTAAATGCAAATTATGCAGTAGTAAAATAGGTCATTTTTGTTTAGTGAATCAATTATTTCAATGAGTGATAAACTGAAATTTTCTCAAGCAGTAATGAGTGAAAGGTGCAGAGTTGAACATGGTAAATGAAATGCAAATATAATAAATGTGAATTTCAAATAAATTAATGCAAAATTTATAAAATATAAAAAAAATAACACTTCATACTTCTCAAACTAAGAATAAAATAAATTATAGGTAAACAAATATTGCTTTTGACAAATTATTCTAAAAAGAAATTATACTCTTTATTGTCCAATTTAAGTGAGTTCCGAATATGGTTTTAGCTCTTTCAACGATACTTCCCTAATTAATAATAATGAAGTATCACTAGATGTAATATAAGTAAATTTTAGATATTATTTGCTAACTTTCTCTCTTCAGCATACTCAAAATCTCCATAAATGCTTACAAATATGAAAGTATTACATTGTTATATATGTATATATTAGTTTAGGGAAAAAGTAATCCATTATTTTTTTGGTAGACGTCTGTAGTGATCGATATCTCGTCAGGTATATATCAAACAATTTCAGATTTATGCTCGTTAGAAAGGTGACATTTGACACTAAAATATCCTCTTGCGGTTTTTTGTTTGATTAATTCAGTTACGAGTACAAAGTTTTAAAAATGGAAGACAACAAACAGAAAATTCGATACATTTTCGTTTTTCTCTTGTAACGGCGAAAAAGATAGCCGGGTGGCTAAAATTGTGAAAGGTGTTTATCGTCCTATATAAGACTGTAACAACCAGTTACGTACAATTTTTGTTTCGTCGATTCCGTTCGGATATTTTTGATGTTAGACATGCACCTCGCATGTGGATACAGCATCGTCGAAAATGTGTCTATAAAATATCAAAAATGATCTAAGTTAACCGCATGTCAACAGTCGTAACGCGCAAGACATAAAAATCTACATGAAAGCTGTTTTAAACCTTTTTACAAAGCGAATCCAAAAGAAGTTACATAAAGTTCACGTAAAAATAATGGATTTCTTTATCCCCAAACTAATATATATATATATATATATAATCTTATTGAATCTTCAAATATTAAATATTGAGATTAAACAGTATTTCGTGTCCCGAATAATACATGAAATTATAAATACTCATAAACATAAATATTGCTAACAATTAAAATTAATTTTTTCATACGAGGCAGATTCTCTCTATAAAATATACTATTATGTCACTCTCATATTTGACATATAATTGCAAAGAAAAGACAGCTGATAATCAAGTTATAAACTAAGAGTCGTCTACGGCCAAATACTAGAGGAACTTTCTCAAAATCTCATAATTTAAAACTTTTTTTAGTTAAGTTATAAGAAAACGCTTCAAAACCTAAGAGATTACAAGCTTACAGCTTCTCTTCTATAAGATCATCGATAATAAAATAGCAGTATTTGCATAAAATATCAATCGTCTAACAAAAAAAACTTTGTATGATTAATTTTGGTAAAACGATCTAGTACTAAAGAGGGTCAGTTTTGGCTTTATCTTATGGTAACAAAGCAAATAATATTTTGCATAAATAACTATTCATACCAGAAACCAAATAATAGCTTAATTATTTCATTATTTAATTAGTAAAAGATTCTTTATAACTTTCAGTGTAATATTTTGCATAAAATAAAAGCAACAAATAATAAGCGAAGCCCATGAATCTTATGTATCTAATGGACTGTTATAAATCATATAAGCAAAATCCATGAATCTTATAATTTAATAACAAGAAAATATGATTTACAGTGTAATGTGAATCACTAAATGAATAGTGATATTTAATACTTTTAATGTAAATTAATGTTTAGGTGTAGTTTTATACATCAGTAAAAAAAAAAAAAAACTAATTTATTTCAGAAAAAAAACTGACCATAAATTAAGTATAAATTTATAAGTAATTGTGATATCGTACAAAAAAAAATAGACGCAATAAGCATATTCTGTTCAAAATATAAGCTATATAAAATAAATACGTTATCTAGAAGATTTCTAGCGTGACAGAAAAACACACTTATCTTGAAAACTGTATCAATAACCGAAATGTAATGTCGGCATGATTTATAATAAAGATATCAGCTTCGCACAAAAACAAGGAAATCAATAAGTATTTTATTTATTTATGGGGAGGCTTTATCACTTTAAACTCGGTGATTTATTTGAACAAAGAATTAAAAAATACTTTAAGATTTCGAATTAGAGATTTCCTGTAGTTGATGGGACTGCAGTTTTTAAATCCAGAATATATATCTATTCTTTATTAAAAGAGCATAAACTGTTCTTTTATTCGAAAGTTTAAATACGTATAATATATGGTAATTATTAGTATATTATTAGTATTTGTAGTATAATTATTAGTATTTGTGCATCTAATTAAAAACAAAAAATAGCTTTTATATACCCTTTAAATTTCCACACAAATCTAATGATAGAGCTCTATTCTATTGTTCGAAATTTAGGGATTTGAGGAATTAATTATTTTTGAAGTAATGTACAAAAATTACTTTTAAGAAACAAAAGGATATATAAATAAGATTATATTTTTCGTTTGTTTTAGAATACATCACTTCGTGATTTCTTATTCTTTATTCTTTCGTAATGAGATTATCGAGTTTATTTAGAATAACTGTTCACGGTACTTTTCAAAGTAATTTTCTAGCTGTCATTTGTAAAAAATATTTATGTTTTTATTTATTTTTTTAACAAAAAGATGAATTGATAATCACATCGTATATATTCTCATACACATATTTCTGAAATCGCAAATCTGATCGTACATTTTCACCATTCAGTAGTATTGATGAAAGTAGTTATTTTATGACAATATCCTTCAAAAGAAAAATATGATTAGAATTCGTAAAAAACTTTTTATTTTTTAGACTAAAACCCTATAGCTATTTCTCTTAAACTTACGTTTTACAATTCAACTAATGTTTACAATTTCATAATTCAATATATTTTATAACTATAAAAAAAAGATTTTTTAATCCAAAATTTTATTTCCCCGTTTATTGAAAAGCCCGAATGACTATTTACGTTAAATTGAGTTTTAGAAACATTCCTACTTTTTAAGCAAAATTTTTCAATGTTTATGATAATCATAAGAAATAAAGCAATTAGCTGACTGATAATCTTTGCAAACTCAGAATTTTGTAAACTTCTCAACTCAAAATTGTCAAATACTGATTAAAAAATCCTAGCTTTGGTCAGAGTCATTAGAAGAGTTATTTTTCCTTGAAATATACATACGGTTGGTGTACCATTGAAGTACACATTATTGATTGTCATTTTATTATCAACTTCATTCTCCACAATTCTTGAATAGACAGGTAATAAACATGGATGCCTACTTGCAATCGGCTTACAGAATTTTCAAGTATACTGTCTTTCAAAAACTCTACATGAATTTGAAGTACCACTTCCAAAGTTGTTTTTAAAAAAAATGCTATCAATACCTGTTCGGTATACATTACTTTAAGAAAATAAAGATTTCAAATCGATTTTCTCATTACTTCACAAATAGTTATCTTAATACCAAACATTCATAACACGGATTTCATTAACTGATTATTTAATGGGTTTGTTCAACACTAGATTACTTTTCATACACGAGGGCTAATGGTCAAGACCTACTATATATAAAGGTAATTCCGGAATACTAAAAACATCCATGCTCGAAATGGGAAAGGATTCGTTTGTCCCTCGACGTTTCTTTTTTGTACGAGGATTGACTGACTTAAAGTTTAAACTGGATTCTGAATCCTTACAAGCATTACGGAAGGTTCAAATGCTGATCACTTGGATATCAATTCATTATATTAGGTTGGGGAAAAGAAATCCATTATTTTTATGTGAACTTTATGTAACTTCTTTTGGATTCGCTTTGTAAAAAGGTTTTAAACAGTTTTCATGTAGATTTTTAGGCCTTGGGCGTTACGACTGTTGACATGCGGACAACTTCGTTCATTTTTGATATTTTATAGACATTTTCGAAGATACTGTATCCACATGCGAGGTGCATCTCTAACATCAAAAATACCAGAAAGGAATCGACGAAACAAAAATTGTACGTAACTGGTTGTTGCAGTCTTATATAGGACGATAAACAACTTTCACAATTCTAGCCACTTGGCTATCTTTTCTGACGTTACAAGAGAAAAACGAAAAAGTATCGAATTTTCTATTTGTTGTGTTCCCTTTTTAAAACCTTGTACTCGTAACTAAATTAATCAAACAAAAAACCGCAAGAGAATATTTTAGTGTCAAATGTCACCTTTCCAACGAGCATAAATCTGAAATTGTTTGATAGATACCTCACGAGATATCAATCACTACAGACGTCCACCGAAAAAATAATGGATTACTTTTTCCCCAAACTAATATTTGCATGGATTTATTAAGATAAATATATTTCAACTTGATACGAGACTAAAAAACTATTGATGAACGATGCTTAGTGAGAGTATAAATGTTTTAACATAGTGTTAATAATTAATCTCGAAAATAATTGTTAACTTTTCCAAATAAAGAAATTTTTACATTGGAAAACAAGGACTATTGATAGTAATCAAAATGTTTATTAACAAAATCACTTAATAAAGTATAAACGTGAAATTTGCCACCTGAAAGGAAACATTGAAAAACCTTACCCTTATGTTAGTTAAATTTCCTTGTTTTCTAACCATAAAATAAATATAAGAGTTCAATTGAGAAGTTCCACAAAAAATGTGTTACTATTAAGATTCGTCAATAACTACTTCCATAATACACCAACAAACTGATAAGCTGGTTAAAGAAATGAAAGAGCTAATTAACTTTCTCTGACTCTCTACTATAGCAAAAATTCATCATTTGCACGAGATGATAGAACTGGGCCTCTTAATTATGACCATTGTGGTTTTCTTTTTGATCAGTTTGATCTAAAAAATTTAAATAATTAAATTTCCATTTTTTAATAAAAAAAAAACCTAAAAAAATAATTTCAACAACCATTATGTAAATAGAACTTATTAAAAATTTTCAACTAAAAAAATAAGCCATTTTTTAAAAAATATCAAGATTCCAATAGAAGCATTATAATTTTATAATTTCTAAATAATTTTGCATAAAATTTATAGTTCTAAAGTGAATAATTTACACAGTAGTTGGTTGGTTGGGTTTTATGGCGCAAGGTCCAAAAAGGACAAGCTGCGCCAAAATTTACACAGTAGAGAGAGATATATAAAAACATCTCTGTAAACTAACTCTTCAAGAAATTATTCTTTTACTAGATTTTTTCTCAGTAAAGACTGAAATTAAAAATATGCCTTGTTATTTATTAATAATGCCTTGTTAAAGTTATTTGTTTAAAAATATTTTCTGCCAACTAGCAACTATTTCCATTTAGAAAATGATGAATCCAACACAATATCCCCGAATTCTTTAAGAAATATTTACATTCGAATTTATCATACACGCTAAGGTTTTGCTCCTTGTCTTATCTAAAGCAATAAAGATTAGAGATATGAATCACAAACTATGTTACATTTTTATCAAGTTATTTCTCAAAGTTGTCGAGTTACTTAAAAAGAGAAAAAACTCAGAATGAATTAGGTGAAACAACTTTCTCACTACAAGTCTACTAATATATGCAGAGATATTTTTTTTTTCAGATGACCAAAATTAAATAAATTAATCTGTTGGCTTCGACTTTCTGAGCTGATTTGTCCGATTTCAAAATTAGAAATATGATTGAAATTTACAAACGATCTGAACTTCTTCTTCTGCCCAAAAGTAGATTTATGTAAAAATAGTAAATAAAGACAATCTCAAAATGTCATCTTCGATAATTTTGAATTCATAACGTAGATACAGTCCTTCTCTGATGGTATATTTGTATTGCTATTAACAGAACTAAGTTCTTCAAAGAAAAAAAAGAACAGTTAGTACTTCATTCAAGTTGCTAAGAGGACCTAAGAAAAAACGAATTTTCTGCAAGACATGAAATCATAGTACAGCAAAAATTATAACTTTGAAGCTTACAATAGATCAATAATTTTAATGATTTCAATTTGCTTCCATTCTATGTTTCAGCTATTTTTTTATGCTCTTCAGAATTTTAAATATATTTCTGGAAAATGGTTTTTTTAGTGTTTTACATCATCTACTGCAAACATTTGTCCTGTGTTGGAATAATAAAATCAGATTTCTTTATTATATATTATTTAGCAAATTTTATTACATTTTTTTTTATGCAAAACTGCAATCGAGAATATTTTTTAGTTAATTGGAGATATTTTCCATTTTGTCTCTAAAAAAAATGACATCCTAAACTTCGATAAAGAGAAAATATGAATTTCAGTTCTATAGAAATTTTGAAATATATTATAATTTTATTCAAAATGATTAAAATTCTGAAAGCATAATATTCCTTTTAAAATTAATATCTAGTCCGAATTTAATACATAATATATTTTAATATATATTTTAACCAAAATCTGATTATTCGCTAAGATAATAAAAGATATAATATACAAAAACAAAATCTACACAATCCATACAGTAATTGATATTTTTTCTCTCTGAATGATACCTCAGCATTTGATTCCTTTTATCTAGAAAATTAAACAAATTGGATGTGAATGGACAAAATCTTTTGAAAAATCAAAATGGCAACATTTGAAAAGAAGGCATATTTTAACAAATATATCTTGCTTGAGATTGATTCCTCAATCCACTATTACGCAAATATCATTTTAAAAATAAACATTTAAGAAAACGCAAGGTAAGTAAAAATAATAATAAATAAGCAAAAAAAGTATTTAAATTTATGTATAGGAGAATAAATGAGCAACTAATATCGAATTTCAGAATATTTAAGTGCTTTAGCGACACTAAATGATTTTGGAACTTATATCTATCTGAAGTTCTTAATTTTCTTTCCTGCTATCTATACCACATATTGCTGTTTTTATTTCCGAATCTAATCAATTTCTTCTCTAATCCATACACAGAATTCTTTTTGGATTACAATTCTTTTTCTTTAATTATCGTTATCTTGGAAGATGATTGATGTTGTTTTAGGGTAGATAACAGAAATGACAATAAATGAACTAATATATCAAGGAACAAGTAGATCTATACCTTTTTTTAATAGATTATATTTAATTTCCAATGAAATATTTTTGCGTCGCATTTTCATAGAGCTTATTTATCTAACATAAGACTAAAATATGCATTGAACTGTGCTTAAAAAAAAACAGAAGCTTCTCAACATATTAATCCGAATTTAAGAAGCCATAACTAAACTAGTAACTACTAACATTTTATAAATAAAAAAATTTTTGTTTCATTTTACTTTATGGTCTTAATGATAAATTATTTACAAATATAACCAAGAGATAATAGGAGACATTTGCAAAAATTCTCGTAAGATGGAGCTTCTCTACACATTAGTTTTAGTGTGAGAAAAAAATCTTTTTGAATAAGAACCGCCATTTCTGCGATCTGTATTCCTAGACCTCAATCCATGTGACTTTAGGCTTTGGGAGTATTTCGAATATCTCATAAGTCATGATAATCCAAAAACTATTAAATAAATTTTAACATTTCAGAATAATTAGTGGTATTTCTCAGCGCATGCTGCGGTTAACGGTGGAATATATCTTACAATTCCAAATGGTACTGAAATGATGACCGCCATGTTAAACACGTTTAGTTGCAATCAAAATTTCAAACTATCATAAATGTAAGCTAATTAAGTATTTCATTAAAAACGCCCTTTATTGATGAAACTCAGAACTATTTTCATTTACTAACAAATTCCATTATTTTCACTCACACAAAATTTCAGAATTTTTAGTACAATTTACGTCAGTAAACAATTTTAAAATAAAGTCTAATTATAGGCACCTGTACCTTAACCAACCAATTTAAAAAGAAATATTTAAGGAATAATATTATATAATAACTAAGGAGTCAGTCACTAATACAGAAAAAAAATGCAAGAATTAAACAAGGGCTCAAATTATACTTTCTTCAATCACTAGTTGCCAGTTACTTATGATACATATTTCTAAATTTATTTCAATTCACATAACAGAAAATTTTAGTAATGAATCTAAATTTTACGGAGGATAGATAGTGAGGCATATCAGTGTGTCACAAGGGAGAAAACTTAGTAA
This sequence comes from Latrodectus geometricus, assembly GCA_026290005.1. Lineage (NCBI taxonomy): Eukaryota > Metazoa > Arthropoda > Arachnida > Araneae > Theridiidae > Latrodectus > Latrodectus geometricus. The sequence continues at coordinate 31,494 of JAPDSC010152895.1, forward strand.
ACTCCCAAGTACTCAAGCCCGAGAGTTGCATACAGAAGGCAAAGGAGCAACATCTATTGTTCAGCAGTGCTGAGATCGAACACGACACCTTTATCTTTTAAGTACGCTGTCCTACAATTCTAGGCTGGTGAGCAAAGCATATGTAAATTTAACAACACGTAATGGACAACCGAACAGAAAGAGGCCGTTGTAAGCTCGTTTAGCATCCACTGCGTGCAATGTCTTCCAGAAAGACTTTCATAAATAGTGGGCCATATTTATATGGAGGAAACCCAAAAAACTTCCAAGAATCCACCTTGACAGATATGCATGCAGAAAAAAAAGCGCAACATATACCTCGAGTTTATCAACACAAGCAAGGGATCAAATTGGAGACCATACGCTCTGAAAAGGAATGGTCAACAAAGCCACGGTGAACCTATTATATATAATTTGTAGATATTTGTGAGTACCAATCCTCATTTAAAGAACAGTTAGTTATTTGATTTAGAATACTGAAAGTACTGTTCCCCAGTGCATAGAATTAATTTATCAAGAAAATTAATAAAATTGCTTGCATGAAGCTAATAAGAAAATCAAACAAATTTGCAAAATATTTCAAAATTTAGCAAAGCGTGCGTAAAGACCTGTATATCTTTCGGAATGGTAGCATGGTAGCTTAAAAGTATGCAAATGAAATACTGAGATCTCTTGTCATACCATAAACTATATATTACACTTCCTTTCTTTGCATAATGCCAAATCTCCACGTTTTACTCGTCATAAGGAGAATACGCTTGACACCGAAACAAAACATTGTACGCCATAAACTGATTGAACATGTTTGAAATACACTTAGACTACAAGTTGCTGAAATGCTGGATACTTCATTTTACTGTCTAGAGCTTGCAGACTACACTTCAGGAGTGAAACAAGTCTCCCAAATTCTGTTCGACCATTTTACACATCCATGCAAAACAGATATGAAGCTGCTTTGGATGTCCGAAAATACCATGTACAATATTAAACATATTGCGTCATTAGTAATATTTTTTGTCATTTAGTTGAAATCAAATTGTTGTCTGAAACATCCTTTTTATATTCTTATTGTCATTTCGGAAAATCAAATTTCCATACGATTTTTTTATGTGTACTACACATTTTATTACACGTATACTTTACTATACATGACTGCCACGTAATTGTTCATTTTTATTTTTTCCTAATTTTTTTAACAATAAACTCTCTTAAACGAATTTATGGTAGTATGAGATGTTTCCTCATTTCTAATGCTAATTGCAAACGTTGAACGCATTGTTCTTGATTTAATCCCACTTTAAAAATCAATGAAAATTATAGTACGACAATGCATTTGAATCAACTTTATTTTTCCTTCTGTCAAAAGTTTATCATGCTAAACTTTTTGAATTTGGCTCACAGAAACTCGTCTACCAGGATAAAATAGTTCATTTTTTCATATTTAACCATTAAATTGTTTTTACCACTTCCCTCCAGTGATTATTTCAAAAATTCAGAATAATCCTTTTATAAAACAAAATGAAAATCGTATAAAACAATTTAAGAGAATTAATTTAGTTTCTTTTTTTAATCATCGGCTTTTTTTTTTTTTTTTTTTTTTTTTTTTTTTTTGCATACGATGGCATGGTATGGATCAGACCCACTAATTGTTGAACTGAAGGACAAGATAATTTAACAAGAAAATCATGAAGAACAATTAAAAATTAAATTTATAAAGTTTCCACACATCATATTTTTAAATATATAAAATGGGATATTACATTATTAAGACTAACAGCATACCCTAGCACTGTATTTAATATTATGAGTACATGATAGTAAATATTAACAGTTGGTTTATTAAATCTGTGTATAAAACACACACATTCATCACATGAACAATTTTATCTCTTAAATAGAATAAAATATTCTGATTTATTATCAATTTAAAATACACACATTATCAACTTGCCCTAATGAAAATATGAAAAATATTTAATGTAACATTTAATTACAATAATTTATTATGAATACTTTAAATAATATAAAAAAGATAAGATTTTTTTACATGATAGTAATTATGGAAAATATGCTTATTAAATCTGCATTTAAAACATTCATCACTCAAACAATTTTATCCTTCAAATACAATAAAATTTTTATTATTATTTCAAACTACACACATTATCCAATCAACTTGCCTTTAAGAAAATATGAAAGGTATTTAATACAACATTTTACTAATTTATTATGGATACATTAAATTGTATTAAAAAGATAACATTTTTTTTTCCCCTCTATTTAAACTACAAAAAAAGAGACTACGAAACAATACAAATCATAAACTGGTTTTCAAATAATATAAATTTTATAATAAAAAATTATTTAGATAGAATACAATAAGAAAAACTAAACTAAAATTTTTGAGAATATTTTTTACAAGATGAAGTCTGAATTTTTAGTCCCTAGTTGTCTAAAGTTAGAGTTTATTTTTCAGCTTTTGTCAAAAATAAAATCCTATTTAATAGTTCATTTATATAATACATGTTAATATAATGAAATAAATTACCATAAAATAAATTGGAAGTTTAGAAAACACTTGTTGATTTTTGTAAAGAAATTATTCTTAATGAAATTCTCAGATATTTATGACATTAGAATAAAAAAAATGTTGAATTTTTTATTCTTCTCTAATTATATGATACAAATCTAGAAAATTTTCCCAACATATATTTACAGCAAATACTAAAAATCTTACATATATTTTAATTGTTTTCCTTTCAAATTTTGCTTTAAATAATTATATACATGCATAAAAAACTCAGGCAATATTCTTACATATAAATGAGTAAAAAACTTTCACAAATAATTTTCTGATAAAAAATTAAATTGATCTGTGTGTGAATGAATATTACATCCCTGAAATCAAAGGAAAATTAAAATAATTAAATTAATACTTTATAATAAATATACAAGTTAAAAAACATAACAAAACATATCAAACAAAAATTAAATATACAAATAATTTAATTACTTAATAACAAGAATGTTCTTTTAATTTTTTTCCCAATTTAAATAAAACAAAATCTAAACTAAACATACAGAAACTCAACAAAATTTTTAATTTACCCCATATTTATGCAATTTCAACAGTATTTTATAATTCTGTATTTTCATAACAATATATTAATTAAAAATAAATTTTCTTAATAATCACATATAAATGAAAAGTATGTATTAAAATGAACATTTTCATTTCAATCTTGACTTAATTGTTTGTTTTTAAATTTTTTGACTAGTATTGTTTATTTTCAAATTGTACTATAGTTCTACTTATTGATAAACTGAGAATAATTTATATTTTGCTTTGATAAAAGAAATGTACACCATACAATTAAGAATATTTAAAATTTTAATAGATGAAGAAACTCATCCTCAATAAGAAATAGAAATATTATATTTGTGAAGTTGCATTAATTTTAAACTGTGTGTTTGGATATATTACATTCATTTATTTGTTCTTACCAATTTAAATTTTGGAATTAGCAAAATATTTTAATAATGAAAAACTACTCCTGCACCAGATTGCAAAACAAATTATTAATTTGGCATTGTTTCAGAATTAAAATAAATTTTATAAAGGTGTAATTTAAAAAACCACTTGAAATTATTATCATTTATAATGCTCATTTGTCTTTTTATTTCTGTTAACTTTTCATAAGCAACTAATATGATTAAAAGGAAAAAGCAATATTTTTCAATGCAAATATTTTTATATTAAACAATAACTTTAGAGGATTTAATATTAGAATAACATCATACAAATGCAAATAGAGTATATTTATAAAAAGCATTGCATATAATGCAAATGAAAGAAAAGTTTACTGCTTCATAAAAAATCCTAATTTTCAGATGCTAGTGACAAAAAAAATACTTATCAACCAACAATTTTAAGCAATAATCAATTATAAACTAGAAATTATCAATATATTTTGAATATACAGTTTATTTACAAAAACTGCAAGTTAACTTAAAATTGTCGTGCTTACTTTCCGATTATTTCCCGCAGTTCATAAGCATCATCAAAAAGAATTTCATCATCTGCCATCATTTTCATTAACATATAAAGTGCAAATTAAGAATTCAAATTATCACTATGTATCTTTACAGCTGGAATCAAAACTGATTTTTTCTTGAGAATTTGGAATGAAAATCCTGCATAGAAAATTTTAATTTGAAGCCGAAATAACAAATGATATTTTTCCAAATATAAAGATATTTCAGAAGGAATAAAATTCATAAATTCAGTTCATACAAATATTATAATTTTTCAATATAAATAAACAAATATTTCTTTCATTGATCACTGAAATTATATAGCAGACTTCAAGAAACCACACCAAAACACATGTTTTTGCGAAGACAGATTAATGCTATCTCAGACCGCGAAACACTAGCCGACGAAACTGCCAAGTACTTCGAAACCAGAACGCATGCCTGCTTTTGCTTTCAGATATTTTATTTTTGTTCGATATATTTTGTTTTCTTTTTAAAAAATATTAATAGAGATATTTTAAAAAAACCTCAAGCATATATATTTATGTAATTAACTGAAAACTTATTTATTTTAAGTAAGGATATGATCTAAATTTTCTAAAAATGATAGTTATGACTAATTAAATTAAAAAATATTACACAACTGCAACCGAATAATTCATATTCTTAGCCGTATCCGTCTGCATGTTCTTTAAATGTTTTGTTGTTTATCTCCGAAATTTCGGAGTAGTTATGGATGATTTTATGTTCTTAGTTTCTTTTAATCATTATTAATATATTTAAATTAGGATGATTTCTTATTATTTCAAAGTCAGCTTGTCATACTGTATGATATTATATGTTATAAAATTTGACAACTTAAATATTGTCTATTAAAGGTAAGCATGAAAATTGTTTTAGAAGTAAATAAAAATCTAAGGAAAACTTATCATTCAAATGTAGTATTTAACAAATGCTAATAATTATATTTCATGCTATAAGGAATGATACCAACTAATTGTACAAACGTTAGCTGTGCGTTTTAAAAAATTTTCTGTGAATCATCTAAAACGAGGAAAATTTTACTAATTGCAGATTAAAGGGTTAAATTTTATTAAATGTATACCTTCTTAGTTATAAATTGATAGAGTTAGACATTGATAGTTGTTGATTTTTCTGCATCATCAATGTTTTTTTAATATTTACATTTCTTCTTTTTTAAAAATGATTTGCTTCAAATGAAATGAAAACAACTTTATTAAAGAATTGATACAATTAATTATTTTTTTCTGTTTTTACTGTATATAAAGTAAACTTTCATATTCGATTTTAAAGTTACAAAGGTTTTGTTTGTCATACTGTATTATTTTGCAATTACTTAAATTGATATTAAATTTCATGAGAAATATACAATAATTTTTATATCAGATAGTAATTGATAGAAATTACCTACAGCTTTGAAAAATATTTTCATAAAAAAATAGAATAAAATATTTTATTATCTGAATGTTGCCATATCCCATTAATTTAATAATTTTATAAGTCATCAATTTATGAAATGTAAAAACTGATAAACTTTGATTATTGATTAATATGCGAAACACTTTTATTCTTTTGATTAAAGTAAATTTGTGAAGAATTTTATACTTTGTAATTCCCTCGAAATTATAGCTGTTTTATTTTTCATGTTAAATTTAGTTTGGCAATTTTGAATGTTATAATTCATCTGCTATTTCTCATTATTTGAGTGTTAATCCAGACAAATTTGAATCAAAATTTTTTAACTCGAATTAATTTGGCTTTTAATTTATTCTAATTAAAATATTTGTACAATTTAGGCATTCAGTCTATATTAATGATCAAAAATAATTGAAGACTATAGAAGAAATTAATCAATATTTATCTAACTTATTTGTACAAATTGCTGAAATACTGCTCCCTATGTTTTATTTTAGTTATTAGATTCATTTAAAGTTGTTTAGAAATATCTTGGTTTGGAGCAAATAAAACGGATAGTTCGATCTTCAGACCTGCATCCCATAGAGCATCTTTGGGACTATCTTGGTTGACATTTTGCTGTTTTAAGTCCTCCTTCAAGGTCTGTAGGAGAACTGTAAAACAGCTTGCTTTGTATTAATTTTCACTTCAAAGTTTGGTATCCAACAGCTTAATTAACAGCATGGGAAATTAATACTGCCAATGCATTCAAGCCTGGAAGACACATATCCCTTATTAAAACTCCTTATGTTTCTATGACATTTTACCTCATAATATTCTGATAATACACTTATTCTTTTTTCCAAAAATGAACTTTTTCTGCAAAAACATTGTATTACATATATCCCCGTCATATTCCTTTTCAAACCATTGGTCTTGATCTAATTAGCTCTCGCGTGCAAAAAGTTACCGTTGAGCACCAAATCAACTCCTTCAAACATACATATTTTGTTATATGGTTTGTGTCAACAGGTATTTTACAAATGCTTATGAATGAAAAATTAAGCACATTTTAATGAGAACTCCATAAGATTCAGTGAGCCATATATTACAGTTGATACTGCAGCCCAAATTGTCACTATAATTTACAAGAAAAGGCTTAAGATTTTATGACTGTGCTTGGTAAAACAATTTAACTAAGTGTATTATATACACTTATGCATTATTTCTTTCTAATTTTAAAATTTTCTTAGCCGTTTTCCTCAAATGTAGAACTTATGCCTTTTTTTACAGAAATATATTGTTTATCTGAATAAAAACAAAATCCATGCTAGAATGTCTAATTCACCATTGAAATAATATTTCAAAAATGACTAATTTATACTACCTAGCAAGTGCCAAATGTTCCAAACCTGTAGATTGCTGCACCCAAATAGATTCTTTCATTTGAGTTTTGATATGTGCTATCTATGATTCTATGATGAATTCCAATTTGCTATAGTTGGCTGTTTATTTGTTAAACCATTCTCCTATTCAATAAACTAAAAAACACTTTTCACCAAATTTGAAATGAGGAATTTACACTAGAAACCAAGTCTGGGTTGACTTTTCATGTTAATGAAGATATTGTGAAGGCTTTAATAAGAGAAAACCATAGAATAATAACTGAAGAAATTGCACAAAGGCTTATTGATGGAAATCTGTTATAAAATAATTATATTTTTGAGTAATAAAGTTGTATTAAATTTAATTTTATAATGGTTTTGAAAACCATTATAAAATTAAATAAATTTAAAAATAAAGATAAGGGACGACTTTATGCAATTAGCCTAGTTATTAAAAAATCGATAAATACCAGGCTTATTTAATACTATCCTTATTGAAAAAAATCATTTGGTTGCAAGGGTAAAAATTATTTTATATTTATGGGAAATATCTCAAAATATAAATTAAAATTCAGCTCAATAAAAAGGAATTATTGTACATATAAAAGTTTATTTTTTATGTTTCAGAAGTGCATGTAATTTTATGAATATCATTATAAAAGTTTCATTTTTAGCTAATTATTATTTATTTTTAGGTTTGCTATTCTTAAACACAATGCTATATATTTACAAGGTGCAATCATGACCACAGAACCTTCAGTTCATCTGGTTAAAGCTATTTACAATTTTAAAGCTTCTAATAATGATGAAGTAAATATCTTACTTTTAAAAAATTCATTTTACTTATAAACATTTACTGCAAAACCAGAACTTCCTGTGTTTTTCAAGTGTTAAATATTTCATTAGTAAATATTCTTTTATGTTATATATAAACACTTCTCAAATTTCTTAAAGTTCTAGAAAAGCAATCACTCAGTTTTTTTGGATATTATAAACAAGACCAATTTGTTTATTTGCATGCAAGTGTTATGAGTAAAAATTTGTTTTATTTATTATGATAACCTATATTTGATTAAAATGAATAATTTATCTTTCTTATTTGTGGTTTGAAATAAAAGGGAAAAGTTAAAAATAAGCATCAGTAACATATTAAAATCCTAGAGTCCTGTGCAGGTTTGGCGCAATTTCTAATTTTTTATGCCGATCACTGCACAATTATCTTACCAACTTAAGTTACATCACTTCAAACAATATTTCACTTTCAAATCCCAATCATGCTCAAACTTAAACTTTGTATGACAATCTTGCACAATTTCAAAGGATCAAAATTTTGAATATTTCATTATAATTACTTGCTATAAAAGTATTAAAATGCTAATAACTAGAAACGATAAGAGACGAGATAACAGTCCTAGTTTTGTGTGATTGCCAATTTTCATACCAAATACTGCACAATTATCCCATGAACCTAAATTATATCACTACTAGTAATATCCGGTTACCAAATGTTGATCGCAGTTAAACTTCAAATTTATACAATCAAACGCTAATTTAAATTTTTAATATTTCATTGTAATTACTTACTACAGATGTATTAAAAGGCTAATAACTAATTTCTCAAAAATTACATTAAAAAAAAAAACAAATATAAACTAAGTATCATGTAGTCTATAACAGGTGATAATAACAAGCAATAAAGCTATATCTATAATGTAAATAAAATGCATTTATAATACAACTTAAATTTTAATTAACCAGGCAATGGCACCAATCTTAGAATAAACCTCAGTGTAGTGCAATCTGGGATTGCATTGACCAGGAAATAAAGCAAAATTTATAATGTAAATAAAAGGCATTTTTATACAAATTTGAATTTTAATTAACTGGGCAGTGGTGGCTAGTGGGCCCACCTTAAAAAAAAAAACTCAGTATAATGCAATCCAGCCCCCGATTTAAACTGAGCAATAAAATATCTATAACCTAAGCAAACACTTACAAAACTAATTTTTGCTAATTAATTAATGCTATCATTCTGAATATATTTAAATGCAAATATATAAAATATTTTCAAACAATACTTAATATAAAACATAAAATATTGCATGCAACATCATTATTAATTAAATACATAAAATAACTTACCTAATCATTCTTTGATAAATCTAGCTCTAGTTGGACAATAGACAGATTTTATGGCTTTCAAAAATTATGCCACGATGCTCTCAAAATAATTATATGGTCAAATATACTCCATGATAAAAATAAATTTTCAAAATATAATAATTATCCATTTTGAAAGCTTAGACTGCAATCAAATAGAAATAAATTACTAATTAAATGCTTCAAAGGATATTAGCACTCAAAAAAATTTCCTTTGTGTACACAATCATATTACGTCATAAAATGAAAGTTATGTCATACGAACACATTCTGTTACAGAAAGCCAGTTTAGCTCATTTTATCATCTGCACAGGATTCTAGAAATAAGCTAGTAGCATTAGTTAAACTAAAATTCCAATGTTTTTAAATATAAGTAAATGGAAGGATAATTTTTTTTCAATTTTGTACATTACTTTTTAATAACACTTGAAGAATTTTTATTTATTAGGTAGTTTAAGTTGAAACTATTACATAAAGAATATTTTGTGATTTACTCATATAAATGGTAAAAATTACTCTTCAAGCATCATAAGCATTTTTTTCCTTTTATGATTTTTAATATTTTTATAGAGAACACCAAAGTGAGCAAGAAAAGGTAAACTAAGTATTTTAATGAAATATGTAAATATATGCAGATGATTTTTTTAAATAAAATATTACTCATAAACAATCATACATTTATGTACATAGAGTTCTGCTATCATATTTGGAATATTGTGCAATAAGACTTTTTCCCTTTGGACAAAAAAAAAACCCAAAAAAAAGTTTTTTCATACATTAGTTGGCATACTTACTAAAAATAAAGAAAAGAATTACCCTTTTTATTTTCATTTAAGATATTAGTATTTTGATTACATATTAAGAGGTATTTATAAAAGCTGAAAATAAATACTTATTAATTATGCAACAATTATAGTGCATTATAATTGAAATTAACCAAATCAAAAGTCATTAAAATATGAAATTTTCCTAAAAATCATTCATTTATTTTATCCAAATAGCTACTAATAAGTTTAACAAAATTTTATAGAAAAATTTTAAAAACAATATAAATTTGATTTAGTGTCTTTATTTTTTAATGAAGTCTGAGCGTACTGGTTAGTGTCTTTCTCATAACTTTTTGACATTTTTTTTTCATTTTATAAGAAATATTTGCATTTTTCAGCTCTGTTTAAAGAAAGGAGATGTGATAACAGTAACTCAAGCCCTAGATGGGGGATGGTGGGAAGGAACCCTAAATGGTATAACTGGGTGGTTTCCTAGCAATTATGTGAAAGAGCTCAAAACAGGTATTTATTTATCATATTTTCTTTTTTAATTGTGTATATATTTTATTGAAAAGAAATACCAATAATAAAATTAGTTTTCCTTTTCTTTCGAGTCTTAGATTATCGCATTAATATATTGAATTTTAAAAATATAGCATATAATAATAAAATCTATTTATTCATTTTAAAATATTTATTATAGTTTTAAGCAATTTAAATATAAGTTTTAATGCTATTTAAATATTATTGTTGAAATTAAACACTGATTATATTTATTTATTAAAATTACAGTCAATTATTTCTGCAGAAGTGATACAGTTTAAACATATCTAATCTTTATTTAAAGAATTTAAAAGTTGGTAAAGAAATTATGAGATATAAAATTATTGTCTATTCATTTTGGAAGAAAAAAGTTTTAGAGGGAACAATGGAATAGATTTTGATTCAAATAAGAATGATAATAGAGCTTCAAATTTTCAGGAAATCTTGAACATCATATTGTTGATCCAATAAAATCGACAATTTCTCTGTTAGCCACTATCATTTTTGTTTAATAAATAATTATTTTTGCAAAATCTGGACTTGTATTTTGTAAGTAATGTTTTTACATTAGGAGATTCAGTAGGGGTATCATCTCATCACAATCTCTTTGTATTTTTAAAAGTAATAGATTTTATGTGTTTTATTTGCTTTGAAATAATTTATACATATATATCCGTTATTTTTAGCAACTTTTTAATTATTATTTTATAGTATTTTAATATTTGATTTCAAAATGTTCTCCATCTAAAACTTAAATTTGATGCAGCTTGTCAATTTTGTACCCTGTGACATAAAATCCAACCTACCATATGATAAGAAAAAAGTTTCAATATTAATTTTAATGGAACTTGAAAAATATGTTAACAAATAACTTTTATTAAACTTGTTTATTCACATTAATATTTTCATTATTGATGCATTGTAATCATATATGCCTTCATACATATGTATATTGCATTTTCTGTGTACAGTGAGTGCATCTCTTTGTGTTATATTTGGTTAGAATAATGTCATTTTTTTTTTAAATATTATAGGATCAGAAAAATCTGAAAAATGTATCCTGCCTACTGAAGTGCCTTTATTGCCCAATCTTAATGATATCAAGCTGTATCGAGGAATCGTAAGTAATTTAATAATTTATTCTTTTAGGATTCTGCAAAATATTTCCTTAATTTATATGAAATTATGAAAAATGTATTTAAAATCATTGAAATTGAATAAATTAAGTACATTTTAAAATTTAATTATATACAAGTATAGTCTCAAAGTATTAATGATAGTACTAAAGAATATATATATAAAATCTATTAACCAACCCTTTTCATAGCATGAGTACAATGAATATTTTTTAATGAATTTATTGGCACAAGGTGAATTATATCATGGAATGCTGTCATGATAATCATGTGATTTTTCCCCACTCACTTTGCCTTGAACCAATTTAGAGAGAAAAATTGAATTATTTCAATTAAAAGTCCATTTGACTCATGTGTATTTTGGGGAAAGTTATTAAAATTTGCTGTTTTGTCCTTTTTAATCTAGTTCAACACTTTTTAAATTGAATGGCAGACCTTTCAGTGAATAACAAGAGTCACCAGAAATTTTAGCAGTGTTGATATTTCAGTAATTTATCAGAATTCGCAACAATTTTTTAGGTTCTACATTTAAATCTCATTATTTGGTGAGAAGTTGTTAAGATGTGTTGTATAAGAAATGATTTTTATAAATAATTTCTATCTTTCACCTTTTTCTACAATGTGTTTGTGTGGTGTAAGTCTTTTGTTTTTAATCTGCATAAAATTAAAGTGCCAATCAATAAAAAAAATCTCTTCATCCTGTGTTGTTGATTTTTTCCCACATTAAGATAAAATAATTAAAAATAACCATATACACCTTTCCCATTAATACTTAATTTTTCATGTGTTCTGTTAAAAGCAAATTGGTCTTTTTTTTTTTCTTTTTTTTTAAATTTTTATTTTTATTTATTTATTTTTTTTTTTTTTTTTTTTTTTTTTAGTGATTTTCCAAAATGTCTACGCTTGATGGACAAACTACAGTTATTGTTTGAATTTACCCAAATATTTTTACGAAAAAACTCTGATTTAAATTACTTTTGATTTTCTTTTTAAATTATATTTTTAATTTTGCTATGATTAAATATATATTTGGTAAAAAATTTATAAAATTAACACATTCATTTCTCTTTCAAGTGCTTAACAGAAAACTGATTATGGAATTTTAGAATATAGTACTGGTGACAACTTGATAACACTGAGAAAAATATTAAATTAACATAAATGAATGTAATTTTTTTATGTTTTAATATCATTGTAATAAATCTAAATGTAAAATAAAGATTTGTTTATTTCACAATGAAAATTTAAATATTTGGATGATTTTTTTATTTAAATTGTATTTTATAAAACATCTTTTAAAAAAAAAAAATTCCAAATAGATGAATTTAATTTGACATTGATATCTTTCCTTTATTTATTTATATATTAGACATATTTTTTTGTATAAATATTTTCAAATAGACTGACTTACTTAATTAGAGCTGAAGAATATTTTAATGCACTATTTTTCAGTTATGAATATGTTCGATTATCAATAAATTTCCAAAATAATTTGATTATGCTCATACTTAGAGTTGCTTTTATTTTATAAATAATTTCTAATCTTAACTTTTCATAATGTTTGATGTATGATAAGTAATTCTACTCTCACATGAAAGTGTTAATGTTAGTATTCACATAGTATATTTATTTGATCCATAAAATTGTTTATCTAGTTTTATTAAAATTTCAAACATTTACACATATTGCTTCTATTGATTCAAATTGCAAAAAGTATTTAATTTTGAATTCTTTAAAAACAGTTACCAGATATTTTTATACTACTTATCTAAACACTGCTATATTGTTTATTTGTTTTTGAATTAAAAAATATAACTATTCATTTTATTCCTTACAGGTTTTTCAAGATATTGTAGAATCTGAAAATAGTCATTTATCAGAACTTCAACATCTTATTACTAATTTTTTGAATCCTCTCAAAGAAACTGATATGTGAGCTATTATTGCGATTTTATATTCTATTTCTCAAATTTACTCTTTTTGTCTATGATAAATCACTATTTATTTAAATTTAGTATTTATATTTCAGTGAATGCTTGTAGAAGTAGTTATAAAAATTATATATTGTATTGATCACATTCTTATGTCCCCTTCAGGGGATTTACTTCCTTTAAGTAAACACTGGTGTCACAATCCTTAGGTACCCTAGTGATCTGTCCTCTTCATGCTTTTCTTCTCTTCTCTCCCTTCTGCTTTTTCTTCCTTTTCTCCCTCAATGTGGTTGCTCCTGATGAGGTTGAGGGCTCCCTTTGAGTAGCTGTCATCGCTCTGTTGCTATTAGCTTCTTTTGAGGACTAAATCACCCATGTGCTTGCTTTGCATGGAGACCCGTGTCCCTGGAAAGGAAGGTCCTGGTAATTGAGGCTCCCAGAGATCAACTCATTACTTTGGCCTCTCCTTCAGGTATATGGGAGGTTTGCTGTGATTCTCATGAAGGCCATCTCATTGATGTACTGCGAGCGTATAGGACTTGGCTAGCTCTGGTGCAGCTGATCTGCATCCCTTTGTTGGACATAGTGATTAATGATGTAGTCAGGTCCTGAATTTTTAAGTTATACATATGGAGAACAAAAATTTCACTTATCTCCCACGGGAACAGCAGCTGGAAAATTTAAAGTCAATATAATAAAAAGAAAGGTGGAAAATTTTTCTTCAGTGTCTCCTTTCCTAATATCAAAAGGAATATCTGGAATAGCTGGGGAAAAAAAAGTTCAAAAGATGTGCTTGGGTGACTTGCTTGTCTTTGAGGCTGCATCCGACTCTATAGAGACATTTTGAAAAGTATGAAATCCTTGGTTAACTATGAAGTGACTGTTCTAAGATTCTATAAATTCTCTCTGGTAAGAGTTATGGAATATGCAGGTCTCTAACAAATTGAGTGCCATCTTTCCATACCTCATCCCATCATGCTTTACTGTTACGAAGAGATGTTAGATTAACTCGCCTTCGAATCAGACACACACATAGACACTTGTTTCTAAATGAATTAAATCCATGGTGTGAAACGTGTGTTGTATTATTTACTATTCATCATATTTTAATTCATGTCATTATTTAACTGTGTCTGATTTGTGGGGGGAGCCATCCCACAGAAACCTATTTGCCTTTTTGAAAACAATAGGTTTCTTGCATTTTATTTGATTTATGTTTGAATTTCAGTTTATATAATTTTTTTCAGCTTTTATTTAGATGTACTTCTATTTTATTTACATACATTTATATATATATATATATATATATATATATATATATATATATTTTAAAGTTGTTTGGGTTTTGAAATAATATTTATACTCGAAACCATAGTTTCGGTGTAGCTTGTCCATTTTTAGACTTTGCACCACAAAACCCAACCAACCACTTTCTTATGTCATTAAAATTTATAGATAATTAATATTCTATTCAATATTTATTTTTAAAAATTGATAATCTGAACAATTATTTGTTTTTGTGTAATAAATAATATTAACTTATTCTATTTTAGTTAATATTAAATAATTTTTTTCTTTCATTCCATGTTTTTTTTTTTTTCTTTCTGGCCTTATTTATTTTAATAACCCACTGTAACTTACTTTTAATAAATTGCAAAGATTAAATACTTGCTTTTATTTAATTAAATTAAAAATTATTTGTGCAAGCTAAACAAGAATTTTGAAAATAAATCTATAATGGTTCAGATAAAAATTATTGCACCTTAAATTTACTCAATTTGTAATGGATAATCAAATAATGTATTAATGTTTATTTCATACTTATTTGCATCACTTTATGCATAAAAAATGCAAATAAGGAAATATAAGAAAGGCGTTTCTTAGTTAGAATGAGCTGGCACTTATAGAGCTCTTTGCACTTTGTTGCATAATAATTTGTGTAAGCATTTAGTATTCCTCTTAAAATTCTAACTTTTAGCATTAATTTTTTCCATATTATGCTGCATTATTTTTCTCGTATATTAATATTATTTTTATTTTACTTTTTAGTTTGACTGAAATTGAGTATTCATATTTAATTAATAATTTAGAAGAAGTATGTGTTTGTAGTAGAGTTTTACTTCAAATGCTTGAAGATGTAAAAGGGTAAGTTATGTATTAAAAAGTCTTTTTTTATATAGCAATTATTTTTTCATTATTTTAATTGATATTTGCTAACTTCAAACTTATCTATCATGACATATTACAGTACAGCTACTGTGCTGAAACAATCAGTCAGTAATTTCAGTTTGACAACTTCAGAATAGCTTTCTCACATCTATCATTAAAAGCAATGCAATAAATAATAATTTTGATAGTTTAAGTTTTATATTTTTATGACAAGTATATGTTATTCTAATTTAAACTTAAAAGGATTTTCTTAAATGTTGACTTTTTCCCATCTTACTGTTATAGTATCAACTATATTCATGCTAATATTAAAATATAACCCTTATTAACAATGAATATTTTTTCAATAGAAGTGTATTTTCTAAATTCATGAAAATTTTGTTTATTTTAAAAAGTTATTTAAAAATTTCATAAGTTTTATCCTTCAATAATTGATTCTTTGCAGTGCATTTCCTGAAAATCAAAGAATAGGGGGAGAATTCATTCGTGTTTCTGTTTATATGAAAAATATACATTTAAATTATTCTTCTGGGCATCCTAAAGCAGCTCTTGTAATAGAAAAACACAAGTGAGTTAATTTGAGAATTTCCACATAAAACATGTGTTTTTAATTTTCATCATTTTGTTTGCATGGATATTTTGTGTAGTTAATTTGATTTTTTCTTTTTAATTGCTTGAATAATTTCATTTATTTATTTTTTTTCAGAAATCTTTTTTAATAAGATTAAAAGAAATAGTGAATCAATTTTTAATTTGTTAAAAATATGAAATAAATAAAATTAGCTCTTGTATGACAAACAATCCAAACTTTCTGTAATTTCTGTCTGTAAAAACTTTCTGTATTTTTAATTTATTAATATATAAATCAAAATTTTTAAAAATACAGCAATAACTATGTGAATATTTCTAGATAAAAGATTAAATATTAATTATTTAATTAGAAAACTACATGATCTTGTCTTTCTTTAGAATATATTTATAACAAAATAGTTTTAATCATGTTCAATTTTTTCTTTTCAATTCATCTTAATTCACAAAAACTAAATCAAAATTTTATAATTGAATTTCAGGTTTACCAATTTATAAAATATCTTTTTTTCTAAATTGGTAAATCATGATTAAATAACTATCAAAAAGAAATTAGCTAACAATTTTCTTTAGTAGAAATTGTTTGCTAATTTCTCTTTCATAGTTATTTCACTAATGCTATTTTTATGAGGCTTGCAGTAATAGTTACAAATGTTTGACAATTTGAATGGTTTATAAAAAATTTTATTCATTTCTCATTTAAAAATTTTTGACACTCTCTAAATTCATGATTTTTTTTTCTTTCTTTTTAACTGCTCTAATTCCTTATAATTTTTTTACTCTAAAACTTCATTCTGTTAGTTTAATATAAATAAGTGCAAACTGTTAACCTTTCAGAATCACCAATTTCATATTTTTGTATTTATTAATTAAACAGCAGATTAACTTTTGAGATTGATAATATAAATATTATATTAAACAGATTAAAAAATATATAAAATCTTTTGCAATTGCATTAGTTTTCCTAATCAAAAATAGGAAATCAGCATAATGTTACTTTCTCTTCCCTGCAAATTTAAGTTTGCCTACTTTTCAAAAAATTTTAATTCAAAATCTATTATGTATGTAGGCTTTTGTTAACTTAAGTACATGCATTCAAATGCAAAATGTAAATGGTATTTAGATACTATTTATTTTGATTTAAATACTAATGAAACTTAAATTTGAATTTAATATAACTCGTTTTCAAATAAGGTTTGTTCAAAATATTTCCACTAAACTAAATAAATGGATGTTATGTTATAGTCTTGAAAAATTGTATTTTATTTTTCAGATTCAGTGCAGCTGTATTGACTTATCTTTTTCATTTTGTTTAGAGATTCTTTAGGAAAGTTTATGGAAGATCATGGTGCCACTCCACCTGGTATTCTTACATTGATTACTGGTTTAAGCAAACCATTTAGAAGACTGGAAAAATATCCAGCATTATTGTTAGAATTACTACGACATACTCAAGTGAGCAAATAATTAACTTTACATTTTATACATTTAATTGTGCATATTATTCTTATTTTCAAAATCACTGAGAGTTTAATGTAATATTTATTTGGTTTTGCATCTTAATTTTTTCACATTCTTAAAATGTTATGTTTGTTCTAGGAAAATCATATTGATAGAGGAGATACTCAAAGGGCAGCCTCTTTATACCGAGATATTGCAGTAAGTTTATCCAAAGTATATTTAAGTTGAATAAATTCTCCTTATTGATAAAAAATTATATGCATATATTTTTTCTTAGACTGCATGTTCTAATGCTCGAAAACATAAGGAAATGGAATTAGAAATTATCACTGGAAATATAAAAGGATGGGAAGGAGATGTGAGTAAATATTTTAAATTTAGTAAAATTTATTAGATTTTCTAAACTTGTGATTTTTTTTCTTTCTATATAAATAAGCTTATAGGTCTAAAATTTTGCAATATTACTTATTTTATAATTTCATAAAAGTATATTTAAAAAATTAGTAGTTAGTAAAACCATTTTTTTATATTGTTCATTTGCCATTTACTTGTAGATTGCTGTGCCGGAATGGATTCTTGTGATTTTATAACATGATTTAATTAAATGTTCTTTTCTGGTTTTTATGTATTCATTTTTAAGCATTTTAATGCATTTTTGTTTGTTTTAAAATTTTTTATATTTCATAAATATATCCCATAATTATATAAATATATATTTATATAAATTATTGTGAGACGGGAGAATCTAATAATGAGTTATATATAATGTTTTGAAGTATAAAGATTTAATGATGAGTGGCTTAAAATTAATACTAGAAAAGGATGATAAAATCAAAAATTGTAGTATATTCAAGAGTAGTAGTGTCCTGTATTAAAAAAGACATTTTCCTTCACATAAGTATTTACTTTCCAGTTTTTCTATAGATTTTTGTTGAATCTTTTTATTTGTTTATATTAAAAATTTTATGAAATGTTTCATTTTCTTGTTTTTTAAATACTTTATTGTATGATTTATATTGGCATAGAAACTAATGAGATGCTATATTTAGAAAATTTTCTCATCTCGAAATTTGCTTATTAATGTATTTGTGTAAATTGTTATATTACTTAAATGATAAACATAATATTTTAACCTTAAAATATGATCTTGTGTTTCAGGGAATACGTTCTTTGGGAAATATTATTCACATGGGTTCTGTTATACTTCTTACCGAAGACCAACAAAAGGATAGTCGGTATTTAGTTTTGTTCTCGGATACTTTAGTAATATTGAGTGCAAAATTGGGTGCTTTTACATATGAGGTAAGAAAAATTATCTCACTCAAGTAACAAATAATATAAATAAAAAATATATGTAAGGAAATGGTTCTTTCACAGGACTTTAATTGAATATTTAAGAAGATTGTGTTAAATAAATCATATGATGGTTACTAATAATATTACTATGGTGATCATTAATTAATCCTTTTGTGGTTAAGATAAAACTCAACTAATTTTCTTTATTAATTTTGATACAAAAGCAGAAATGTGAAGCAAAAGAATTCACTTAAAAAAGAAATAAAATTAAACACTAAAAGCTCTCATAACTCCAGTGCTGGAGCTTCATTGACTGTGACTCCTCTTTATCGGATTACACACATGGGAAAATATTTCATTACATTTGTTTTATGTACTTTTAAAAAATTTTATAAATGTTTTGTATAATCACATTTTTTTCATGTGATAAATATATTTTTCATTTTTTTTAATCATATATCATTGCTTTAAATATTTAACTAAAACAAAATAAATTCTGAGTTTTATTTAATTTTTCAAATAATAGCTTTTTTTTATTTTTAGTTGGATAACATATTTTTACATAGTTTTTACACTAATTTTGTAGTATTCATTTTTGAAATATATTTATAATTCCTTTAAAATCTCTTTTTCTTTTGCAAAAGAATTTTTTAATTCAAAAGTAAAAATTAATAGCTTCTCAGTTACATAAAAAATTTATAATCTATAATACATTCATTTAAAGTATAATTGAAGAAAAAATGAAAAAATAGCTTGTGATTAATGTGTATATTTCTTTATTTTTCCCCATTAGGGGAAGCTGCCTTTGTCTGCAATAATTATTAGAAAAATAGATTCCTCAGAGGGACATCAGTTTGCTTTTGAAATCAGTGGTGAGTTTCTTTTTTACACATAAAAATATTTAGCTGACATAAAATGACTGTTTTTCTAAATAATTTTTACATTAAAGTGTTAAAAAAATTTCATTCTTTTAAATTTGTTAGTAATTTTGATTGATTAATTTTTCTATTAAATATCTATTCCTTTTTAGGTCCTTTAATACAACGTATTATTGCAATCTGTCCATCCTCAGAAAGCTTAAACCAATGGTTAAATGTCTTCCCTAATAATAATGTAAGAAATTCAACTACATTGTCTGGTTCTCGACAAAATTCTTTATCTCAGATGAGAACATCAATTTCTCCTGTGCATTCAACTACTAGTTTACCATCAAATGTACGTTTATTTATTATTATTTATTTATTTATTATTATTATACGTTATTATGTAGGGTTTTCATGTTTTTTCATCACTTATTAAGTCTAAAAATTGAATTGTTTGTACATAAGCTCATCTTAATTATTATAATTTAATACCAAAATTTTAAATTATACAAATAATTTTATATACTTAAGCATTGCTATTACTTTATTGTTCTTGTAGCATAAACTATAATTTTTCTATTATTACATAAAAGACAATCTTTTTTTTTTTTTTACAATTTGTATGTTAGTTTATAAGAAATATATGCTTAGACTAACCTGCCATAAAAGTGTTCATAATGATAGAAAATGTTTTAGCAAATGAACTATTTTTGCATTTTTATAATTAGTTTCATGTCTGTATAATTTCACTGAATAAAGTCATAGAAATCTTATTTTGCTATCCCTGAAATTTCTTAATTTATTTTGTGTGTGTGTATATATATATATATATATATATATATATATATATATATATATATATATATATATATATATATATATATATATATATTTGTATTGTATCTAAAAGAATCAC
>JAPDSC010152905.1:6498-18120 GCA_026290005.1 Latrodectus geometricus
TATATATATATATATATATATATATATATATATATATATATATATCTGTGTGTGTGTATAAATAATTTTTAATTACGACTGAAAAGCAATAAATATCATACTTCCATCTGGGTTTAAATTTAGATTCCCCGAAAGGATAATATAATTTTTTACAGTTATCACTCAGGATGCATTCTTTTAATAAAAAAATAATAGGCTTATATAAGTTTTCCACAATGTTCACTTGCTATTTTATTTTCACTATTTATATAGCATAATAAACAAGAAAACATTTTTTTCTCGAAGTAATGTTTAAATTAACGGTAATAGAAGCAAAATAGTATGAATATTGAAAGAATTTATATACGAAATTTTTTTTATAGACTTCCTAGAGAAAAGGAAAAGCTTGTTATACATTTATATTATTTTGACATGTCAATTGTTTAATTTGTATTGCAAATTCTGTGAAGAATCTGTAATACAAATTAAACAATTGTGAATTGTGAAAGAATTCGGAAAGAAAGATTAAAATTAAGAAAGATTAAGGTAAATTAGATTTTCATGATCATAAAATATTTAGAATAATAAGAATAATGAAACTTCAAGCCTAGTTCTTAAAATATTAAGAAAGAATTTTTACCTTGATTTATTTTGGAGTTGTGTAAGTGTATGAATCTTCTCTTCGGATATATTACTTTTCTTGAGAAAAACTCTTTATATACATTCAAAAGGTTTTGATGCCTAGTTATGGATATTCGTGATCATTCTTACTACAGAATGTTACTAATATCCAACTAGATTTCTGCGTATTTCATAAATTGTAAGATTCAGTCTGATTGTCTTTCAATTATTTTATACAGCTTAAGTTCCTGTCCCATATCTTGATATCACTTTTAATAATGAATGCATCATAATCCCATTCAAACGCAATATTCGTTAATTCTGTACTGTTTTAAGAGCGTTGAAAGAACCTAAATGTCCAAAATATTCATATAGACATCGGTGATCAATTTAATGAAAACAGCATGCAATATTCTTATCCCCTACTATAAAAACACAGCCAACAAACCCATCACCACCAGAGATTTTAAAGTTGCAAGGACGTACACAAGTAAAAGACATTTGCATTACACTACCATACCCAAGCATATCCATCCGACTGGGAAAGCGAATAATGTAACAATTCACTCTATAAAAATTCTTAGTAGTCCACAGTTAAGTAGTGACAATGAAAACACAAAGTGATTTTGCCAGATTTGTTACACGGAATGATATTTAATATGCACGTGACAACACATCACTAAATATTGATGAAATGCAATTTTTTCCACTGAGTTAGTTTGCACTATAACTAGAGGGATTACCTAAAACTCACAGTGGATGATTTAAGAGATTTCCTGTAGTTACATAAACCTTTGGTTTATGACACATCGATACCATTCTGTAGGTTTACCAGGACGACGAACATGTGGAACTCTCGTTACACTTCCGTCTTGTTTATTCATGATGGTATTAATAACTAATGATATCTATGATAATTCTATCATAGTTATATAATCGTGATAAAGTTGAGTTGTAATTAATGAGGTAACTAACTGTAATATCTCTTTCAAAATTACTAATTTACTATTTGCTTTGACATATTGTTACAATTTCACTATTTCAAACTATGACGTTCCCACTCAGGGAGTCGTTCTCAAGTTATATGACACCAATGGATTTGCAATAAATCTAATATTTTCTGTCTTATATTATGCAAATCAGCTGATGTCTAGTGCATTAATGATGGTTAGTATATGTATAAATGTATATTTTTATTTATATATGAAAAAACAACTTTTTTTCTTTTGCTTTTGTGACTTTACTAAAATTAACTTCATGTTCTTCTCAAACCAATACACAATAAACTTCTAGCTCAGTTCTGAAAAAAAAAATCAAGTATCATATTTTATAAATATACACTACTGGCCATTAAAATTGCTACACCAGGAAGAAATGCAGATAACAAAATGATATTTATTGGACAAATATATTATACTAAAAATAACAAGTGATTAAATTTTCAAAAAATTTGGCCGGATAGATCCTGAGAAATCAGTACCCAGAACAACCACCCTTGGCATTAATAACAGCAGTTATACACCTGGGCATTGAGTCAAACAGAGATTGGATTGCATGTACAGGTACAGATGCCCATGCAGCTTCAACACGATGCCACAGTTCATCAACCGCAGTGACTTGCGTTTGGTGACGAGCCAGTCGCTCGGCAACCATTGACCAAATGTTTTCTATTGGTGAAAGATCTGAAGAACGTGCTGGCCAGGGCAACAGCCGAACATGTTCCGTATCAAGGAAGGTCCGTACAATACCGACAACATGTGGTCTGGCATTATTCTGCTGAAACGTAGGGTTTCACAGAGCTCGAATAAAAGGTAGAGCCACGGGTCGTAACTCATTAGAAATGTAACGAGCACTGTTCAAAGCACCGTCCATGAGAACAAGAGGTGACCGAGACGTGTATCCAATGGCTCCCCATACCATTACGCCAGGTAATGGGCCAGTATGACGATGACGAATGCACGCTGCCAGTGTGCGTTCACCATGATGCCGCCAAACACGGATGCGACCATCATGATGCTGTACACAGATCCTGGATTCATCTGAAAAGATGACATCTCACCATTCGTTCGCCCAGGTTCGTCGTTGATCACACCATTGAAGGCGCTCTTGTCTATGACGCAATGTCAAGGGAAGCCGCAGCCATGTTCTCCGAGCTGAGGGTCCATGCTGCTGCAAACGTCGTCGACGGCTTGTGACGTGGTTGCACGACCCATTACGGCCATGCGGGTAATATGCCTGTCTTCTCGGCTGCTAGTGATAGGTGGCCGTTGAGATCCCGCATGGCGTTCCGTATTACTGTCCTGAACCCATCGATTGCCTGACCCATATTCTACTAACAGTTATTGGATCTCGACCGACGCGAGCAGCAATACTGCGATAAGATAAACCGCAATCCCGGTACGCTACAATTCGACCTTTATCAAAGTCAGAAACGTGCTGGTACGCATTTCTCCTTCTTACACGACGCATCACAACAACTTTTCACCAGGCAACAACGTTCAAATGCAATTTGTGTATGAGGAACCGGCTAAACAATTTCCTCATTTAAACACAATGCAGATGTCGCTACTGGCGCCGGCTTTGTCTGATTGCGCTGAAAAGCTAATCATTTGCATATCACAGCACCTTCTTCCTTTCGTATAAATTTCACGTCTGTAGCTTGTCGCCGCCTTGGTGTATCATTTTTAATGGCCAGTAGTGTATATAACTAATATTTTTATTCAACTTGCCTATCAAGTTTTCTCTAGAATTAGAACGAGAGCCCTCATATGGAACAGAATAAGAACGGATGCACGGTATATTTAGATCAGAAGGTTGATTTCTGGCTAAACATAAATTATGTTTCACATTGAAATTATACATATAGTTTGTAATTACCTTAAATAGTAATTAATGTTGATTTGAATTCAGCGTAAATTTGCTTACTCTGCGTCGCATAATGTACATAACGTTCCAGAATTCTACTCGCTCTAAAACTGGAGGTATGTGGTTTTTCCGTCTTAAAATTATCATATATGCATCTATGAGGCAGGAAAAACAAAATTCAAAATCGGATCGATTCTTCTTTCCAAATTCTCACATAGTTTTTTTTCTTTTTGCTTAAAAAATAACGTTATTCAATGTTTTTCCAATTTTTGAAAATAATTGTTTTTGCCTATTGCAGCGAACGTATTTTCGTTTTTACCAACTTCAAAGGCGTCTTCGAAAATGCATTGAAACTTTGGAAAACGCATGAAAGGAATTCTGACTTCAATATTTAGTAATTTTTACAAAAAGGAAATTTTCATGTGTTCCATATCTCATTCGATTTGTCTTAAATGATCTATACGAAAGATCTCATTTTGTAGTGCAAAATAGTGTTTTGAAAAAGTTAAATATACATCCTAAAAAACAACGTTGTTAGCGTTTATTATTTATTTAATTTTGGCTTTTGGAAATGTTTCTTTTCCCTTTTGCGTTCTTACCTGCTTCATCCTGCATTCTTTCTTTATGTTTTGTGTTGCTTTTCCCTTTCATATCGCGATTTTCAATTACTACTAATAAAAATATTTTTGCGAATTTATTATGCAACCATTTGAAATTGATATAATTTTATTATTGATGTTTACCAGAAATATTTACGAATTCTAATTTAATGTAGAGTAATCAGCTATCTTATAACAATATCTGACGAGTAATTTTAACATCAATTTAAGCAAGAAATTTTAAAAAATTCTCCAAAATATGCTCAAAAGTCCTAATTTGAGAATCTTAAGATTATCTGATTTTTTGACATTTATTTATAGGGAAAAATCGTTCATGAAGAATATTGGCTGATGCTTACGTCTTCCGTCCTGTTGTTGCTTGTTTATTCCTTTTCGGTGACTTTTAGCATAAAAATGCTATTCGATCCTACAATTTAAAATGGATTCTGAATTAAAACAAGTCTCCTCTTCCGAACCGAAACCACGAACTGTTCAACTGAAGGCTAAATGGCTAATCATTCAGCCACTTTTACTTGCTTCTCTTCAAAGCATCTAAATCCAGAGTTTTGTATGTATCACCATTATTTTTATGCTTACAGATCTCAAAAGATTGCAGATTATTTCTCAGAATTTCTCCCCTGATCACACTAGTATCATGCTATACAATTTTAATGAGATTTGCATATACATCTAAATCAAATATAGCATTCAGGTATCGTTGAAGGAAAGGTAAACGTAAATATGAAACTGATGTTAAGAATATAGCCTAATAAAAGATGGTGATGATAATGAATTCATTCAAAAGAATACTGCCAAAAAGAAAAAAAATAATAATAATGAATATAAATGTTTCATTATTTCTAAGTTTAAAAATTGTCACAATAATCGTAATTTTAAAATATCGTAACAATTTTAAATGTTTAATGAAATTTTATTGTTTTCCTAAAGTGTGCAGTTTTATCAAGCGATTATTTCGATATCGACCAAAATAATGTATTATCTTCGTAAATTTAGTAAGAATGATAATTTGATTGTTATGGAAAGATTTTTCTTCATACAATTTGTGCACAGGGAATCTTTTCTGTACACAAAAGTCCGTTATTCGTTAACTCGTTCAGTATGCAATATATAGCATAAAGTTTATTCCCCAAATAAATAAAAATTTTATTCATTAACCCGTCAATGAAGCTCACTCATTTCCAAGTAATAACTTTTTCATGAGGGTACTCCACTTTCGACTAGTATCCAGAAAAGGATTCGAAAACTTCCCAGATGAGCCACCATCTCATTCGTCGACGAGCCCACAGGAATGTTGCGTGCACCCATCGGGGTCGTGACCCCCACCCTCCAACTACTCCGGATTCTGACATCTCAGAGAGAGAGCCTACACACCTATAAAACTGCTCTCCACTCCCCTTCCAGCCATTGTACTTTATTTTGTGATGTTTTGCTCTCTGCAGTGTATCCATCTGGCTTGTTAGAGAGTCATTCCACGAGCCACCCATGCGTCTATGCACCAAAAAGGCGGGGGGGGGGGATTTCGCTATCGATGTGAAAAAAATAGCAAAGGTGAAATACCTCCCATGTTTGACGGTCGAAGATTTTTCGATGAATTGTCGTACAAATTCTTCTCTTTTTTCTTTTTCTTTTTTTTTCTTCCCGCGCCTATATGAAAAGGGGGTACCGACCGTGATTTTCTAAAGTTTTTTTCTTTTCAGGGCCTGCCTATATGAAATTTATTCTCCGAATCATCTTAAAGTAATGCATGGTTCACCATTGTAACATAAAATGGATCAATAGTTTGGATAACTCAAAAAAGACCAATGTCAGAATAAAAGATGAATGAGAACAAAAAAAGAATTATTTTCATTAATTTTTTTCTATGTTATCTTTACGGAATAACAAATAAACACGAAAGGTACATCAATGAAATAAAACTATTAAATTACATAATATTAATGTAAATAAATTTTGTTTCATGATATTTTAAAAGCAAATAAAAACAATGATATAAAATTATAAAATATAGCAATGTATACACATATAATATAAAATTAGCATGATAGAAGCTCAAAATATCCAAATTTTAGCTTTCATTTCAATTAATAAAAAAATTAATTATGAATTTTTCTTCATGAATACAAATTCTTACGCATTTTTTAACTCTATGCAACTCCAGATCAACCGGAGAAAAATTCTCCATTTTAATAATAACTGAAAATTGAGTTCAAAACATTTCAGTTCTTTTGTGAGAACCAAAATTATAAGCTTCTTAGATCTAACTGTCAGGAGGAGAGAGATTTTTTGATTTTTCCTAATTTGGAGCTTGGAGACAGTTCTCTTTTTGTGATAGGTCTCCCCTAAGGACCTTATGTAATGGATATTAAAGAGTGGTCAAAAGATATCTGATCATATAGTAAGACATTCCTCTTCGTAATGGAAGGTTCTAGGATTGATCCAGAAACTATTGAAAAACAAACTAGTGTTTCTTTCGATTCTCCTTTTTGGTACATCTGTTGTGTTCTTGAGATTTTTCCGGTTTCTTCCCTTCCGATATGGCTAAGTGTTTTCACAATGCTGAATATTTAACTATCCCCTCTAACAGTCTAAAGATATTTAGTTATTCTATACATGGTTTCAATAAAAGTACCTGATTTAATAATATACAAATTATAAAATATATAAAAAAAATAATTTCTTTAAAAATGTCAAAGCAACATTTATTAGATTTGAACGAAATTTATCTATTCAAGAATAAATTTATTGAAAAAAGAAATTTCAGTTCAATTGTATAACTTTAGGAAATCTGATTTCGCTAAAGACCGTCATTTTGATCGGAAATGCACGATAAATAATTACGATAATTTTTTTTTCATTTGTGTGGAGTGGAAACTCAGACAAAAGGATGAAAACTCATGTCATTGTTATTTTTATTCAAAACTAAATTATGACCATCTATGCTTAGAGTTTTAATAAACAGAGATAGAAAACACAAAGCGAGAAAACAAACGAATCAAAAATTCGATTAAATTATCGATAATTCGATTAATTAATCTCAAATTCTTATTTCAGCTGCAAGAAATAAAATAAAATTACAGATTGTTAAAAAGATATAGTGAAATTATTTTATGATTGAAAATATAATTCTTTACATTTTCAACAACAAATCTGAAATTATAAGCTTCTTAAAACATTCAATTCCAAAATTGATAAAAAAAAAAAAAAAAATAAAAAATAAAAAAAAAAACGAAGAAGACTAACTAGAGATAAAGTTCTTTCCAAACTATAGTCCCCAAAGAATAATTCTTATTAAAAAAATTGCTTATTTCGTTTTAATTTTCTGAAAAGAATTTTTTTTTTAGAATATCCGGTTCACAAATACATCCATTGGGTCATTTACATTATTCACATATACATGAGAAGCAAACGAGCAGCTATGCAGGCTTCAAGCTCTCAACAACGAAACATCTGCGATTTTTGGCGTACGTTCTATTAACCCTTTTATGTACACATGTTTTTTTCTTTCTTGATCCGTTCCTCGACCGTAAAAACATTCCACACTAGTAAGATAAGAATCCATCATTCTCAGTGGATAAGTTATTCACATCGGAGTATGATTCACCTTGGTGGAATAGCAGGAGGCTTATTTTGGAAAGCTGATGCTATTCTTTGCGTAAACAGTGAAATATGCAACCAGTTCATACTCATAAATTTTACGCTGATTTTAATTTGTATTCAGATGCACACCAGCACGTTTGCTCTGATCCTATCAACAGGCAATGACAAGCTGTCCGATAGCTCTGCAGTCTTTTATTGACTATTTGTGGAATTATACCAATTAAAAGAATATATGTCTTGCAGCATATAGATTGATACTCCTTAATTTTGCTTTTTTTCATAAATAAAAATGTTTTAACGTTAATATCTATAGATGCTATAATTTCATAATTATGTCAATTTTTTTCAAACATAATAATAGATAATCAAGAAAAACCAGGGCATATTGCAAGATGCATCAGAATTAATTTCTCATTGTTTTGAACTATTATCTTAAACCAGGAGTGCTATCATGATTTTATCTCTCATTTCAATTTACTAGTCTTACCAGAATATTAGGTTTGGATTAATCTTCACATTTAATATTATGAGCATTTATACCATATACGTAATGCGGTCCAAATTTTTATATTTTACTGGAATATTTGTCCTGGATTAGAAAACATACATTTAAAATTTTGACCGTTTATGCCCCGTTTGAAATGAGATTATGCAAATTTTTATGCTTTATCAGAATATTGGGTTCAAACCAGACAAAATGCATTTATAAAGATGTATATTACATTTGTGAAATTATTATCAAAGTTTGGATGTTCAAATAGAATGTTTGGTCATTATTAACTAACATGCATTTTACATCAACATTTAACATCTCACACTTGAATCAATTAAAGCTAAAATTGTCTAAATTATAATCTAGTGTGATATTCAGAGATAAGTTTCAGACATACATAAATGTGAAATATCAATTGTCACAATGTCTTTCCACCAGGATTTAAACTTAATTTCACCAGATGGGAAAATGAAATGTTATTCTTATATTGTATTTAATCATATAATATGTTTACTTTGAAACAGCTTTCTTCAATGATTATTTCCCTCATTTATGTATTTTACTCAAATAGAATTTACTACTATTATCTTTTGATAAAACATTTGTTTACCTACTGCAACAAAGGATAAATCTTTTGGGAAATTAGTACATTTGTCAATGATTGCGAAAAATTCCTTTCTAATAGAATTCTGTACAAATAATATTGAAACAGTACTATGAAATCTAGCCAAGCAACAATTGTGCATTGACTTTCTTAAGAATAGAGCATTCTTTCTTTCATCCGCTGTAAGTTATAAACAGACTATATTGCAAAGTATAAATTAAACACGAACAGTTAATATTCTTCGCACAAAATTAAACTAGTTTATCTAAGTTACTAATGTAAAAAACTTTTTATTGTGGTCATAGTTATAAAATATAATGTTAAAATTTTGGTTCATGAGATATTTAAGCAAAGGATTAGTCTGGTATATGAATCAAGAATCTCATTTAATTATTTGCTAAGTCAAAATTCCTCTACGAATATATGCAGGTCAATAAGATTACTAAAGTTCAAACCATAACTTGTCCTTGTTTAGAAATTAATTTCTGTCTTTTTTAAATAGAGGGTTAAACCATTTTAATAAATTATCCCAAGTCTAAGGCAACGCATTTTATTTACTTTCTTTATTTTTTTTTTATAATTTTGATTACTAATTACAAAAAATTAATCAATTTCTATATTACAGAAATATAGCTTCTGTAAATAATTACTTCTGTGATTAGAGTTTTCTGAGTCTGGAAATCTCCAATCGAGGATATTACTTTACTATAGAACTATTTAAATGTACCGTAAGCTAAATTATATATAATAATTAAAATTTTCCTTTGAAATGGCCATAAAAGAAGAAAATGGTCATCAAATTTGGTAATGGTTTCCAAATTATTTTATATTTTACAAAAATCTCCAAAAAACACCCCCTGCGAGAAATGACGTTATTTTCTTTGTTGCTAAGAAGCCCGCAGTGGTAGAGTTTTGCGCTCTCAACGTACAAGTCAGAGGTTCTATCCTTGAGCTAGGCAACGTCGACTCATCCTTTTCATACCTTCAGTGGGTCGATAAGTTGCTTGGGAGTCCAAACATGCTTGAAAACTAAACACTGAGTATTTTGCTTTAAGCTGACCACTTAACCGGAACGTATTCTTCACCCCTAAAGCCCTCAGTCAAGAAAACAAATGTGAGCAATGTGGGCCTTAGCTCCCTTGGTCTGTCATGCCGTAAAGTTTAGTTTTGAATTCATTAATACCAAATGAACAAAGACATGAAAATATAAATATACAATGTTTTTAATCTGTTGTAAAACGTGTTATGAGGCTTTCTATCAATATCTGTTTTTTTTTTTTTTTAAACAAATTAAATCTTTAATCTATGGCCAATTCTAATGTTATGCCCAATTCTGCTTTTTAATATTGCATACAATGTCATTTACAGATAAAGCGAATTCTTATTTAACAAAAATTATGACACTTTACGAACTATTACCGAGTTGAATACTTCAATATCATAATTTTTCCCTGTTGCCGGTTCAAGAAGAATTTTAACTATAAGACTTAATATAGAAAGCACAGTTGTGATTAATAGTCAAAAGGAAAATATTGATTAATCATTTTTTTCTTAAAATATTATAAAGATGAAATTGCCAAACAATTATATCTGATTTAGCAATAATTAAAATATAATTACCTAAAAAGGAAGATTAGACTGAGATTCACAATAAATATTTATTCATTAATCATTAATTTTTAACGAAATTAAATTGTTAATATTTTGAAGTATGATGTCAAAGTAATTAGTAATAAACACACTCTGAAATAAAATATTCAAAGTTATATAATAATAGAAATTTTTAGATGTTAGTTTAGTCTTATAATCTAGAATGCGACCTACGTGAGTCTGTTTTTTCCTGTTTACTTAAATTTATTGTTATCTCATCATAAAACACAGTTCATTATAATTTCAAGCAGGTACAATTAACTTCTGAATGTTGCGCCTTGGAGCAATTTTTACTGCATCTGCCGACCTATTTAATTACTCGACAATGAGAACCTGTCACAGAAAATATGTATTTTTTGTGTTTGAGTTCTTCTGGTAAGTTGGTCATGTTTCATGTGCATACGCATTTTAACCTGTTTTGAAAGAAATATATTTTATTTAAATTGAAAAAGCTAGTTTTAAATATAACATTCAACATGTTTCTGACAATTCTATAAACTAGTTATGTTTGAAACATGAATAGTAATTTTATTTGCTATATTGTGTCATTATTTAAAAAAAAATTTCAAATTTTTGCAAAGTCGACTATTATGTTATCGTAGTTTATAGAAACAAATCCTTCAGTGTTTCTTATGCTTTAATATTCAGTAATTATTTTCGATATACTTACTTGGTAATTAAAGTCTTGTATATAACTAAGCACTCTGAAAATAAGCAAAAGTACAAATGGAACATAAAATAAAAGTGTGAAAATTAAAACAGAATTTTTTTGAGATATCTATCCTCTTCGCTCTACAAAAATACATTTTATGCTAGTTCCCAAGCATGTTTAGAAAAAAAGCCTTTTAATTTGTTATTAATTCGATACATGAAATCATATCAAAAAGTAAACTAGCTCTCCCTTAATCATTTTATTCTTTTAAAAGAAATCATACGATGTCAAATTTAAAAAATTAGATAAATGGAGATTTTTTTTTTTTTTTTTTTGTTAAGCTTTTTTTTTTAACATGCCAAATCTTTGCTGCCTTCGAAAACGGAAGACACTCTATTTGACTTCATTCACACCAATCTTGGCTACTTTGTTAAGATTGTCTACATTTTGTAGCTCATATATTGATAACAAAAAATATTATTTTGAATTGTTTAATTAAAAACAATCTATTTTATATTACTGCAATACACGCACGTATTTT
>JAPDSC010152913.1:0-21010 GCA_026290005.1 Latrodectus geometricus
TATTAAGAATAACTTTTAAGATTTAAATATGGATTTCCAAATTAAAATATTTTTTTAATTAAAAAATTAACCATATGCTTATAATTTTACTTCAATGGACTTTTATTAAGGAAATAAACAAAGAGAAGCATAATAAGTGGCATTTAACGAAAATATTAAGACGTTTCATTTTTATTTTTAAAACTTTCTTCTAATGAATAAACTGTTTAGGTGACTAAAAATCAAATTATTTTTGGTACTCAGTTTAGTTAGACAAATACTACAAGCATCATAAATAAATTTTATTAAATGTGATAAACATCTCTATATAACTGCTATTCTTAAGAAAAAATGTCACGAAACATATAAAAAATAACCTAGAAATTTAAGAAGGATAGTGAGAAAGAGAGGAAGCTTGTTTTCATTTTTGTTTTGAATATCCGTCTACCCCAAATTCACATCTCGTATAAGTTAACCTTTTTGGTAACACCAGAAAACAAACAATAGTAACAAAGAAAATCCTTCAGTTACTTCCATTAGATATATTTTTGGCAAATATTGCAAGAAAAAGACTGTTAATATTGTTTTCTAACTAATTCATTTCTTACCAAATAAACTCACACATCTCACGTGCAGTTGGTGCTTCCAATTTTTCAATTTCATGGTGGCAAAAGGATTCAGTCAGACTGGCAATGCTTTTTCTGTGATCAATAGATAATATTTTTTCAAGAGATACCAAGGTTTCTTTTCATTAGAATATACTCTTTAATTTTTTCCTTTACAATTTGTTTTACAAGAATGTTTGGTTTTTTTTTTGTATCTATTCTGCTAATTTATGGAGACATAAATGAAAAAATATATGTATGTCTCATTTCATGTACCTTTAATAAAGTTTTCTTACCTAACGCATATTTACACATTACTAATATTTTTAAATAACCTTTCATTTCATACAAATCTAATGAATATAGTTGCTAAAAAACTAATTAACTATTATATTTAAAACTGTTATTAATGAGAACAAGTTAGAAAAACAAATTAGAGAATGTAGCATTTTTATTTCTTATGCATTTTTTTCAATTCATAGAGCAGAATAATTAATAAATTTAAGGTTTTACTTTGTTAACATTTAAAATATTCATGTCAGAAATTAAAAAATTAAAAAACATATTTCTTATGATTCTTGTTCTTGTTAAATGCTTAAATACATCAAAATTTCGTTAATCGTTGAGTCGCTTTAATTAAATTTTATAATAATTATTTATTGCATCTATTTTAAAATCTCAACCCTCGCGAAAAGGAATTTTTGTACATAGCTTCAATCATAATTGTTTAAAAAACAAATATTTTATTAACATTTCTTTTCATTAAATTTCCATAATTATAATGCTTATATTTTCATATTTATCATTCACCTTTAATGACACACAGAGTGAATTTATTCTGTATTCTTCACATTTAAGGAAGATTCTTTTTTTTATATCTACTTTAAATCATCATTTACAACATCTGTTGAATAATGATCGTTTTATATTCATAAAAAGTAAGAAAATTCTTCAACAAAACACTGTTTTTTTTTTTTTATCTTGTAATATTTTTCTTAAGTAATTTTAAGACATATATAGCATTCTGGTGTAAGATATTTTTAAGTTAATAAAAAAAACTATAACAACTTAATAAAATTCTTGTACTTTCAACACTTTTTCTATTTGATTTGAAGTTTGAACTTAAAATTTAAAGCACTAGCATTTTTTCGCAGAAGTCCTTATAGTTTTCATTTTCATTTTCTGCTTGATACAGGTAAGCTACAAATGTGCATTTTGAGCTTTATAGTATTTTTTAAATGTGCTAAAATTATATAGTAGTGCTTTCACATTTTTCAGTAACCGAGATCCAAAAAATATTATTCTTTTCTTCATAGAAATTATATTTATGTATAGTATGTCTTTATACACTACTGGCCATTAAAATTGCTATACCAAGAAGGCGACATGCTACAGACGTGAAATTTATACGAAAGGAAGAAGGTGCTGTGATATGCAAATGATTAGTTTTTCAGCGCATTCAGACAAAGCAGGCGCCAGTAGCGACACCTACATTGTGTTTAAATGAGGAAATTGTTCAGCCGGTTCCTCATACACAAATTGCATTTGAACGTTGTTGCCTAGTGAAAAGTTGTTGTGATGCCTCGTGTAAGAAGGAGAAATGCATACCAGCACGTTTCTGACTATGATAAAGGTCGACTTGTAGCGTACAGGGATTGCGGTTTATCTTATCGCAGTATTGCTGCTCGCATCAGTCGAGATCCAATGACTGTTAGCAGAATATGGAATCGATAGGTTCAGGACGGTAATACGGAACGCCTTGCAGGATCTCAACGGCCACCTATCACTAGCAGCCGAGAAAACAGGCATATTATCCGCATGGCCGTAATGGATCGTGCAACAACGTCACGAGCCGTGAGTCAAGAAACGGGGTCGTTTGGAAGAGAACAAGTGTCTGCACGAAAAGTTCAACGACGTTTGCAGCAGCATGGACTCTCAGCTCGGAGACCATGGCTGCGGCTTCCCTTGACTCTGCGTCATAGACAAGAGGGCCTTCAATGGTGTGATCAACGACGAACCTGGGCGCACGAATGGCGAGACGTCATCTTTTCAGAGGAATCCAGGTTCTGTGTACAGCATCATGATGATCGCATCCGTGTTTGGGTGCATCGTGGTGAACGGACACTGGCAGCGAGCATTCGTCATCGTCATACTGGCCCATCATCTGGCGTGATGGTATGGAGTGCCATTGGATACACGTCTCGGTCACCTTTTGTTCGCATTGACGGTGCTTTCAACAGTGCACGTTTTATTTTTGATGTGTTACGACCCGGGCTCTACCCTTTATTTGAGCCCTGAGAAACCCTACGTTTCAGCAGGATAATCCCCGACCGCATGTTGATTATGAGACTGACGCGCTGCCTTCTGCGATACCGAGGCATGTATCCGACCGCATGTTGCCGGTATTGTACTGACCTTCCTTGATACGGAACATGTTCTGCTGTTGGACGAACATGTTCCGTTTTACGTTTTACTCCAGCTGACCTCCCTGTACCTAGCTCGAGATGAGCTTTACCAGTTTAGATAGAGGTTGCTGGATAATTTATTTTATAGTTTTCATAGAAATACAACTAGGGGCTGTTAAGCCCTTCTAAACTAAGTATAAACAAAAAGAAAAGTAAGTAAAAGAAATATTTACATGAACTATAAAGGTTAAAAGTAACAGGTGCTCCATTAAGGGCATAGAAAGTCACAGTTCACTAGATGCATGGAAAAGTCATTTGCTTGATTTTCTGGCCATTTCTTTAATTAGTTAAAGTCGATTTCTTCTGTTAGGTAAGGTTCTTTCTGCCTTCTAAATTTCTTCTGTTTTCATCCAAGTAAAAAGTTGCTCATGATCAATTAGGAAGTCCATTAGACTATTGATCTTTTGTCTGGAATGTCGATTTTCCATAACTTTCTTTTTCCAAAGTGTTTCCCATTGAGCTGTTGGAGCTGCCAAATGACAAGATATTGTAAGTGAACATGCTGTCAAGTAGTGAAGTGGACTTCCCTCTTCCCCCCAAATGCAGTAATGGGTTGCAGCTATATTAAATCGCTTAAAATAAGTAGGGAAGGACCATGGCCAGTGAGGAAAAGAATCTCATTTCTGGACCAATACCGGGGATGCATAGAAACAGAAGGTTCTAAACCGAAGATTAAACGGCCTGTATTACCTGTAATCCATTCTTTCTGCCAGTTCTTCATTACCCAGTTTCTGAGGGTGGATTTTATTGAGCATCGCGGAAGAGGTATAATTGTTTTTTGGTCATCTGACATGGCAGCATTTTTAGCAGCTTGGTCGGCTTTTTCGTTACCCGTAGTTCCTACATGGGCTTTGACCCAACTGATAGTGATGTGAGGAAAATTGATAAGATCATTTTGGATGGATCGTACGATAGGGCTTCGACTGGTAGGGTTCAAAATTGATTTAATACACGCTTGGCTGTCAGACCTACTAGTGACTGGAGATTGATGTAGCTTACTTTTATTAACGGCCTCTCTTAAAGCTAGAATTTCCGCTTGAAATACTGAATTTTCACCTCTGAGCTTGGCCTGCCAGACTGTTGTATAACCGTCCTTTCCGAATGAGACTACGGCAGCTCCAACGTGATTTCCTGTTTTTGATCCGTCAGTGAAGAAATTGATCTTGCCATCTTCAAAGGTTAGAACATTAGTTTTCTCATCAATTGAGATCTGTGGTTCTAGATGAAAAATGCCTGGATGTATTGAATCTGCTTTAATTTCGACTTCAATGTCTGATGATTGTGGGAGAGAAGGATCAAGGGAGGGAATTTGTTAACGTGTAAGGCGAATAAATTTTGCTTCTGC
Source organism: Latrodectus geometricus (assembly GCA_026290005.1). Taxonomy (NCBI): domain Eukaryota; kingdom Metazoa; phylum Arthropoda; class Arachnida; order Araneae; family Theridiidae; genus Latrodectus; species Latrodectus geometricus. Next base: position 4,395 of record JAPDSC010152913.1, read on the forward strand.
TTCTATTGTAAGGTTAAGTGGTGGGATTCCTGCTATTACTTGAAGTGCTGATGTTGGAGTTGTTCGAAAAGCTCCTGTGATGTTCAGGAGAAATTTTCGCTGTATAGAATTTAGCTTCAAGGATAATTTGGCAGAGAGTGGAGTTCCCCAAATAGCAGCTCCATAAAGAAGCATTCTTTCCGTTACAGTTTTGTATAACACTGTTCGGAATTTCTTTAAATATCCCCACCGATTACCAGCAATTCTTTTAAGTTTTTCATAATGTTTAACAGCTTTATTTCCCTGTGATATGATATGAGCTTTGAAATTTAACTTTTTATCCGAACATGTTCCGTATCAAGGAAGGACTGTCCTGGCCAGCACGTTCTCCAGATCTTTCACCAATAGAAGACGTCTGGTCAATGGTTGACGAGCGACTGGCTCGTTACCAAACGCCAGTCACTACGGTTGATGAACTGTGGCATCGTGTTGAAGCTGCATGGGCATCTGTACCTGTACATGCAATCCAATCTCTGTTTGACTCAATGCAAAGGCGTATAACTGCTGTTATTACTGCCTGAGGTGGTTGTTCTGGGTATTGATTTCTCAGGATCTATCCAGCCAAATTTTTGGAAAATTTAATCACTTGTTATTTCTAGTATAATATATTTATCCAATAAATATTATTTTGTTATCTGCATTTCATCCTGGTGTAGCAATTTTAATGGCCATTAGTGTATATCATGAACTGGTAATGAAAGTTTTAAAATTATAAAAGAGCATTATTTCTTGTCAAGTATTTTATTTTCGACAAGAGAACCCTTTGTCTTCACACTTTCAAAGAAATTTTTAAAAGGAATATCTAGTAGCTTAAGCTCATTGCTTTATAATTCGTAAATAAAGTTTATTTTAAAAATTTGAATAAATAAAAACAATTATGCAGTTTTGATGGATAATTTCTTACTCTCATAAATAACTTTTTGAATTGCAAATTTATTTATGATTACTTATGTTTGAATAATAGTTATAATAAAATACTTAATTTTGCCATTCTCGATTACAATTTAACCATGATTTAGTTGTTTCCTTTTTTATTTTATCTGTTTCATTTTCAACTTGCGAAGGACTTGAACCAATGCGAAATGGATAATTGAACCATGGTTTTCGAGTACAGGTAAAAATCACGATATTTGAGAAAATTAAACTAATATGATTTCTAACAGTTGATTATTTTTTAATAATAGAATCTCAGAAGGCGATTAAAATTTTAGTGAATTTTTTATGTTTATTTTCGGCACAAAAAATGTTTTCAACAAGGACGCAATTAAGAAAGCTAAGTAAAATGGCTTATAATTATATAACCGGAAAATGGCAATTTAATTAAAATTAAAGGAATTTTTTTAAATTTATCATAAGTCTTTGATTGATTTTCAGAGTAATTATTCAAGCTTTAACAATGGTGACTGCATTTAAATTGTGCTTTGTAAACGATTTATTTTAAACTATTGGTTATTCCAAATTTATAATTATATGAACAGAAACACACTATGGTAATAAAAAATCTAATTTTGATTTATTGACTTACTTTTCATTTTATTAGGTCCAACACAATATATTATAAACATTTGAACATGATTTTGCATTCAAACAACCAGTGTATATATTTTATTAACAATATAGTGATATCTTGTGAAACTTGATATCTTATAAGACCACAAAAAATACTTAGAATTAAAATGATCTATTTTTTTGAGATTCTGTAATGGAAAACTATAAAAAACCTGAATTCCAGATAAATAAGAATATCCGCCAAAATCTGAAAATTCAGAAATTAACATGATGGATTATACGGGAGCTGTGCCTAAAATGCTCGTCATTAAATATAAATTACTGACAATTTTTATTTTTATGCAATAAATTAGAGACTTAAAAATAATTCCTTTGCATATAAACAGAGCTTTTATTGGAAATAAATTTGATCCACGCATATAATAATATGTGCACTTTTATGATGTAATTGGCATCTTTTAGAGAAATGACACAATACATTTACAACTTACAAGTAAAAATACATTTTTAACTATATATTCATAAATCAAAATGAGTTTCTTCACATTTTTCATGATGTATTACATATTGCTTGTAAAATTGTAAGAAAAGAATGAATTCTTTAAATTATAAAATGAACATGTAATTAATCACTATTTATGCAAGCAATTACTGAAAAATAATAATTTCATTAAGAATTTAAATAAATAAAATATGCAGAAACAAATGACTGAAATACAACTAAATAAGTGCTCGTTATTTTCATCAGATCGAATCTGACATTAATGAGAAAATCAAGACAGAGGAAGAAAAGCAGGAACAGAAATGTTATCTTGATAGTTATAAAAAGACATTTATCTCTGTAATTGATTATTCAATAGATGAAGCATATCAGTTGGAGCATGCATAAATGAAACTTATTGCATTCATTTTAATTTTTCTCATGTTAATATTTCTTTGTCATCGCCATGGAACGAAAATTGCTTTACCGATGAATGATAGTATACGCTACTTTTCTTAGCTTTAGAATACAGCGAAGCAAAAATATTTCAGAAACTTTAAAAACATTAGTATTTTTTTATGTGGAATAGAGAGATTATTACATTTTGTTAAGATGAAAAAGAAAAGTTGTTGAATTCTATCCCAGAAGAATGCAGCTGAATCCTTATAATCAGTTTGAATATAATTTAAGCACTTTTAATTTGATAAAAAGATCGGTATTTAAATAGAAAATATTTTCATTAATTACATATAAATGTAAAGTTAAATGAAATAAAATTGAGTATTTTGCAAGAAGTATCAAAAGTTTTTGAATATAACATTTGTATATATAAATTATGCGAAAATATTTAATCTTTCTCTAAATAACAGATTTTAATGTAAATTATAACAACTTTACTTCTTGTTTCGTTGTTTCTGATTGTTTAAAAAAATAACTCAAATTATACTTTATTACTTAGTTTAATAATTTAAATTACTCTTGGCAATTGCTTGGAAAGAAATCGAGCAGAGTCATTTAGTTTCTCAAACCTGAAATATAGCAACGATTACACTTCATGTGTTAGGTACAAAATAAACTGTTTTTATTTAAGAAATTTTGATTTATTAATTATTGAATATTTAATTGTATATAAATAAATTTATAAAAAATTCAGTGTGTTAGTAATTATAGTTCAATGCATAATTGATCTTGTATTCTAAGAAATATAAATTGCAAAATAAATTTCAAATTCAATTTTTTAATTTCGCAAATAAAGCAATAATTTAAAACATTTTCATACTAATAGTTAAATTCAAAGAAATCAGACACTAAATCTACTAATGATTTCTTGTATTTCATTTTCTAAATTTTTTATTTGCATAAAAATAAGATTTTTTTATACAATTCCCTCATGCACTCAATTTTCATATAATTTCAAAGAAGAAGTATTATATGATCGGCGTCTAAAACATCTAAAAATATCCATACAAGGGAAATAAGCTATAGTAATTTAAATTCAATATTTGATACTGTGTGCTGTAGGGAGTGTTTTATAAGTTATTTAATTTATGTCTTTTACATTAACACCATTAATAAAGAAAAAACTTAAAATGCTGTTAACTAAAGGAAACAAAAGTGAAAAAAATATCAAAAATTATACAACATGAATTTACTTATATAAGATAATTTTCAACTTATTGATATATTCAAACTTTTTAAAAACATTTCTATTAGTGAAATATTAAATGATAAAATAATTAGAAGACACTTTTACTTTTTTAAGTTGAAAGCTTTAATTAATAAAGTTACAAGAAGGAAATATTCTTTATGACTCAGGAAGAAAATTATATAAATGTGACGTGCATACTCTATGAACAACTTATATTGCTTATAATTCTGTAGATTATAAAGTTCATTATCTACTTATAATAATAAAATATAAGGAATTTGTGATATAATAAATAGCAATTAATTAAGCCGTGTTAAAATTGGATTTAATACAAATATAAGAAGACAGATGCTTTATATTTATGAACCAGAATCTATACATTTTTAAACAAATTAATTTCCTTAATAACTTTCTTTCGTAAATATTTTTTATTTATAAAGAAATATTAATTTTTAACTTACAATTTAATACTGAATTTGAATAATAATAGCTATATTACTGAATGTTTGTTTCCGAAATCCTCAAATGTAATAAACAAAAATAAAAAATATTTGCAAAAATCGTATGTTATTCTTAAATTAAAATAAGAAAATGTTAGTGAGTATTTAAATAATTATTTTACAAAAGTTTACATTAAAAATAAAATTAGTTTTGTAGAATAAAAACAAACGTAAAGAAAAATAAGTGAATAAACCACAAAAAAGCCCATGATCTTATTTTTATTCGAAAAAAAAGTTTTAAATAAAAAATATTTATAAAGACAGTAAAAGAAAAATTTCTAACACCAAATATTGACATATAAATAAGAGCTATTTGTACTGTTGGAATACTTTAAATCTTATAATGTTAAGCAATGTATATATTTCTTCTTCACAGTGCTTGAACTGTTGTTTTTGTGTTAGTCAATTTTCCTAACAAGATTCTATTTAAATATTTCAGGCATATATTGCTGTTTCTAAAATAAGCATACCTCCATCATTATAAGAAAATCTAGAATATAAGAAACTGTAGATGATCTTATTTTCTTAATGTACAAAAGACCAATATTTGGATAATTTAAATTATTAATGTATCCGTGTATGTTATTTATTTCTGAAATTAAATGTAATATCGAGAAATTAATTTTAGCTAGAAATAATTTTTGAAGAAATAAAATTAGAACATTTTTGAAGAAATAAAAAATAATATTGATCCAGGATAAATTTAATATTTACGAAAATTTATTTAATTACCTTTAAAATAAATAAGTTATTTAGACAATAATACTTTAAAAAAATAATTAAATTTGATAAACCACTTTCAACAAATTGAATTCGATTTTAAATAAATAATAAACTTTGATTTTTAAAACCAAGTAAGATGTAACGGACAATTATTAGATTTTAAGAAGAATTTTCCATTAAATGTATACAAATCTATTCATCAAATTAAAAATATGTTCTTATTCATTTGCTTGTCTTTATGCATTTAAATTTTATTTCTATCTTTATTCAATTATTACTTTAAAATATTGTTATAACATTTACAAAAATAAAATCTATTTCTTATAAAATACTAAATATTTTTTAAAACAAAAGTTTAATATTCGAAGAAAATGATTTTAAAATCTATTTTAATATCTGCTTCCTTTTTCATTATAGTAAAAATAGCTAAAGCAATTATGTTAGTAAAATAATTTAATGACATTGAATTAAATTTATTCAAATGATAATATTTCAATGATATTAAACTTTAATAGCAACTTAAAATAGTGAATTCATTAATGGAAACTGAATTTTCTAAAAATACTTTTAAAAATACTAATGCACTTCTCTCAAAGTTAAACTAAAGAAATGAAAAATAACTGTAAAAGAAGTCATGACACAAAATGTTATAATATATATATATATATATATTACATAGTTTACTACATCATTGCTAATTAGATTGGTTTTCATTGTTAGGTTGATTTCATTGTTATTAGTTCATATGTGTTTTAACGTAAGAATGTAAAAGTGTTATATTTTTATATTTTAATAAGCTTCGTTGTTTGAATTTTAATATTTTTGATAAAAGTATTTTCATTATTAAAGTATATTTTATTAGAAGTAATAAATATTGCGATAATTTACTTGTATATATTTTTCTGTTTAAGTTGGCTTAAATAATTTCTAATTTATTTTTAAGAATATTTATTGGCATATTTTAAGCTTGATATTTTTGAATTCGTATTTTTTATATTTCAATATCATGTAAAGTAATTGAATTAATCATGAAACATAAATGAATATAAAAAAAAATTTTTTTTAATTAATTTTTTTTATGACAATTTAATATTTTTTGAAAGCTTGAAAATAAAAATAATGAAAGAAATTGCAATCAGTAAAATGATTGCACTGGATAAAAGTCTTTGTAACTATTGCTACTTATTGTTTTAAAAATAATCTTATTTAAAATTACACTTTTTTCATATTATCCTTTGAAAATTTATTTTAAACTATATAAAAATGTAACTAACGATTCAATTTATAACTCAAGCATCCTAAATTAAGTTAAAAATAATCATTGTAAATAGTTTGAGTCTTTTCAACGTATCTACATTAAAGATTTATCCCGTATTTGAAAAATCCTTCCTTTCAACTAAGATTAAGATGTGGTTAATTCTCTTAATCTTTTCTTACAACTGGGAGTTAGTTTCTTACTGCCATAAATTTAACGCATAATATCGGGGATTAAGCCAAACTTTTAAGTATTACGCACTTCACGCGTGGAAAAGTCATTTCAGGTGTTCTAGAACGGCATATTTTAATTCAAAGTTAAAAACATATGTGAGTGAATAAACTATTTCAAACAGATAAGACTTAAAAGAGCACAAATTATTTCTGTGATTCACCACTGTAAATAATTGTAAGCTTTATTAAGAAAGAAATTGTAAAGATTATTTTAAAATTTCCAATAGAAACAGAAAATATATTCTTAATTTTGGTATATAATTACTTTATTTTGCAATTTGAGAAATGATTAAAAATGAAACGAGATTATATATATCACAAGAATTTTTTTAATTTAATCTGTAAGTCTAAAGTGTTTCTTCTTTTACAATTATAATCCAGTAAAACTTACTATTCCTATATATAAGATACTTGTAATTATATTTTTATATTATAACCTTATATATACTCACTATGGAATTCATTTTTGTATTACTTGCTAAGAGAAATTGACATGGAATGGATGCAGTTTTATATATATTAAAAATTTACATTATTATTTATGAATATTATTTCATATAGAAAAGCATAATGATGTAAATTGTAATTATATGAAAAAAGAAGTATTTTTTGTTGAATTATGCTTTTTTTAAAAATGCATTTATATATTTTAAGGTAGCTATTAAATAATCAATTTAAATTTGAGTAATTTAATTAATAACAAAAATGGATAAAAATGACTTCAAGAAATCAAATCAAGTAACTTGCAATTTATACTTCATTTTTAAATCAGCAACAATTAATTACAAAAAATTTAATTAAAATGGGTATAATAAGTTTATTTTTCCTCATTGTTAACAATGTCTCCTGATTTATGCGTTATTAAGGTGCATTTCTTCAAAGGTTGATTTCAACTTACTTGTGGAAAAATTTATTAATTTAGGCAGCAAATATTTATCATGAATTTATGCTTAGTTTTTATTCATAATCAATGATATAATACTAGTTTAAATTATTGAAAAAATTAATCAAATACTTTTTAATGAAAGATGCATTGTCTATGAGACAGAAGTGAAGCATCTTCCTCCTAATGTTGTTATCACCAGCTTGAAAAAATCACTGTCTAAATGTGTTTAAATGTAAAAACAAGCATTCCAGTAAAAAAAAAATTACAGCGTAGCCATTGAAAATTATTGTTTTAATGGTGCGTATAAATAAGTAGATACAAAAATTTATTATTTATAACTACAGTGTAAAATTTCTTAGAAGCGTTTGAAAAATATGGATTATCTCAAGTAAAATGTTCATTTCATGCTTGTAATTAATTATTTCTAGATAAGCTAATAAGCTTTTTTTTGTATGTTTATTCATCTATTACTTTCTTCTTTAAATGAAAATATCATTAATAAATAATAAAGTATATGGGATTTTATCTTTATTTTTTTGTGTAATTAATAAAATATTCCATTCGATCTTATTTATATTTTGATTACCTTTTCCATTTTTTTCTGATTTGCATTAAAGCAAGGGATTGCTTAATCATAATAAATATTTTCTGTATGCATAATTTCGTTCTAAATACTAATAAAAATTCTTTGTGAAGAGATAGCATACTTTTATTATTAGAAAAAGGCAATAAAAATCATGAATATAAGAAAACACGTGTTTTCCATCAGTTACTTTCGATAACAATATGGATTTTATTTTTTTATTTGTGAAAATAGTCTAGAAATCTTGAAGAATTTGAAAATGTTTATTAGTATTACAGAAGAAGATTCTTTGTGTAAAATATTTTATAATGACTTCACATTTTCATTCAGTGAGATTTCTTTTGAAAATACGTCTTAAAAATTGCACATAAGAGTATGTAGTAACTAAATTAAGTTTTTATGATGATAAAATATGCAAGAAATATTAATCATTAAAATATTAAAAATACTATTATTTATAAAAATTACTGAAATGGAATTATTTCAATCAGTATTAGAAGTATTAACAATGAGTAGTTTCTTACTATTTCAGTTACAAAATCTAAAAATGTTTTCCATTTGATTAGGGCATGTTATTAATGAAATTCCTATTACAGCTAAATTAATTTATATAATATTTATTGCTTTTCTTATTTAAATAATTTTAAATTAAATCTATACACGATTAAATTTCACCTAAAAATTAAAAAAATGCACTTTGATATTTTGTATTTTAGTGCTAGTAAGGGAAAATAATGTAAAAATAAAAAACTTAACAAGAAATTTCTAGACACCATATTGCAAACACTCCAGGTTTTCTGAATGTAACGATAACATAAGGGAAATTCAGTAATCATGGATAAATTCGATACATTTTTATTTGAGTTAACAAATTTTATCTAAATTATCTGAAACAATAAAACTATCGCTTTAATCCAAACTAAATGCTTCAAAATCTTGTATGCAAATGTTTGTATTTTTAGTTACTATATAAGTACTATGAAAATAATATTTAATATGAACGTGAAAATATAAAATTAATCCAATAATATTCTTGTTCGTTATTTAAAAAATAAAGTGTTAAAATTCAGCAAAAGTAGATTTAATTTTATTACTTGTGACTGATCATGAAATTAACTTTTCGTTTAGAAAATAATGAATTTAAAAAAAAGATTTAAAGAAGTTACAGCAATGTGCTTTTCATGAAATATAACTGCATATGTTTGTAAATAATTATTATACTGAATTAAAATAAATTATTTTAATGATTAACTTCATATTATATTAGAACTTAAACTATCATTCAAATTACATTTATTTTACTACTTTTTAAATATAAATCCGTAGTTTCCTAATTTATTCGTATAAACTGAATTTAAAGGAACTTTTATGTTAAAAATGTCAACCTTTTCAAACTACGTATCTCCACAATTCCAGAAAAAATCATTCCAGTTTCAGAAAATTCATCCTGTGGGAATAATATGGATAAGGTCGTTGCTTATCCAATAGCATCTGGCAATATCGGGAACTATTTTTCAGAGTAACTGAAACCACTTTTCAGGGTTGAATTCTAGTTCACTTAAGGGAAAGTGCTAAAGTTCTGTTTTTTTAACTCGAAGGAAAATCAGTAGTTCTAAATTATAGATAATATATATCTGTATTCCTTAAAATAACCATTTTTATATTTTTATATAATCAATTATTATTTAAAAATATTAATAGAAAAACAGAGTTTGGTATGAAGAGTTTTGACATTTGACATGTAAAAAAGTCAAATCCACAAATTTGATCAATTAATTACTTAATAACATATAAGTCAAAAAATGATCCCTACATAAATGATAAAATTAACATTAATAATGCAAAATCATAATAAGCTTTGAATTTGTCTATATTTCAATCCAAAACATTATTATTAAAATTATTTCATTTTAAAACCTTAAACATTCTTCCATATTACTTGATTATTATTGTAGACATTATATATGTAATTAAAATCATAAAATCATTATTTGGAATTTTAAGTTTTATATCGTTTGTTAAAAAATAAAATGATATTTCTTTTAAAAATTTTAACATTTTAAGTGATTTTTGAATATTTTTTGGATAAGTAATTTTAAAAAGACAAAATATGAAAATTGATCATTTTAGATAAATATTAAATTGGTTTTTATTTAAATTTTTTACTGTGACAAATATTTTACAAGCATTTTAAAAATGACGAGCATTTCTAAACAAGTTTTTTCTTAAAAATATGCAAGTTACTATATCTATTATTTTAATTAAGAAAATAATTGATGATGACTTCTGGTATTATATATATTTGGTAAAAGTTGTAAGAAATTGTTTTCAAAACTGACGCGTTTTCTGATAATTGTTAACATTGACTTATTTCATTGAACTGTAAATAAATTAATATTTTAAGCATTAGCTTATCAATGTAGTTCTTGAGTTAAAATGTTATGATAAAATTATTTTATTCTTGCTTATATAAAGTTTACATGAAATAATTGATTAACGTATGCCATAAGTGTATCTCAAGCCAAAAGTGCTATTACTTAAAAAATTCTAAAGAGAAAATATTAAATGGAATGTATAAGTTATTTCAGATTATTTTCCTCATGATAGTAATAAAATGAATACAATAATAAAAGACATATTTATTAAAAATATATATATATGTAGAGGTGATTGTAATTAATTTTATTAATTTTTTGAATTTTCTTTGAAAATTTCACTAAGCACAAATGGCATCAGTAGTTACTTGGGTAATAGAGTGGTGTTTATATTTGACTGAGATGCTATTATCTTTTACTACATAAAGTCAGATTTCATTTCAATTTATATGTGAGTTTCCATAAACTTAAGTTTCATCTTATAACCAATGAATAATATTTTTAATTGGAAAATATAATGTTCTGATTATATCATTAATCATATTATAAGCTAATATAATAAAGTCAAATACTTTAATGATATGAGATCATTTAAAGATGTGTTTTATGCTCGAATTTCGGTAAATGTTTCGATGTATAATGTAGTTGAAACTTTTAATGCTTTTGAAGTTTACTATAATTTTCAATTCCTCGAAAAACAAAATAATTTTACACTCACAATGAATAATTAGTTTATTTAAAAGAAAAGCTTACACTGTAAAAAAGACTTACTAACATTCAAAATCCTAATTGAATTGAATTTGAATTTTTATTTTCATTAAATAATGTTTTCTCTCACACATTTAAACTTCCATTCAATCTATGCATTTGATAGTTCATTAAAAATCATAAGAATAAATAATCATCTCTATTCACCATTTAACTATAAATTTTTCTGACAATTGCAATAAATAAGAAAATTTATCATAAAAGAAATTAAAATGTAATTATTTTGGGAAGCAAATTTGTATAAAAGAAAATTACTTCACTTATTCTTCTGTAATGTTTATAATTTGCTGAAAATACTTAATAAATCAACTTCAAATCTATATAAATTAAATTAAATTAATTATTTAGGAAATGTTTTATTAATTTAGAGACAGGAAACAACAACTATGAAACTGGTCGAATTTGTGATAAATTTATGAAATCACACTTAAAAAGAAATATAAAAGTAATGACAATATTATACTTTTTTCTTTCTAAACTTTCTTATTTGTACTTTGGAATATTTAGCATTAAAAATATATATTTTGTTACATCCCGTAAAGTTAAGCAATTCATTTCTTTTGCAGTTTGATAGATATTTTGAGAGACTGGTCCATTTACATTGTAATTGAGAACCACACATTTTAATTTTTAAATTTTAAAGAAATATCTGAGTTATGTACGTCAGGCACTATGAATGAAAATATTTGTATGATAGATACAATATATTAACTTCATGCAAAATTATTATAAAATTTTTACATAGAAAAATTCATCTGGATTTTTAATAGCTCATGAAAATAAATATTTTAATATAAATTATTTCATTTTAAGATAGCAATATTGGTTGTCATTATTTAGATAATATAATTACATTAATATTGATGTTTATAAGAATCTTGATTTATTTAAAACAACATATAATAGATTATCAGTTCATTTTTAGGAAAATAGATAAAAATTGAGGAATTAGATTTTGCGGACACATTCTGAAAGTTTTAGCTTATATGTATTTCCTAAAATTTGAGAAGAATATTTCCCCTAACATTTGAGATGGAAAGTAGAAATGTGCTTATATTTGGGTCAAAATCTCGATGATTGCTGTTCAAGTAAAAAGCTATTTCCTAATATTTACTTTAGGGCTTCCACAAAGATATGAAGTGCAGTATAAGATGGAGGTATGATTTATGTAGTGATGTGTGAAAGAGGACCGTCGTATGGATTCACATTTTATATGTGATTCCCAACTTACTTAAATTCTTAAGAGATATTTTTGGCTATATTTACTTTATATGAATTTCTTCAAAGTACCTGATTTGTAAATGCTTCTTATTCCAAAATTCATATGGATTGAGAAAAACTACATAATTCAAAACTGTTTTCACTATTAAATATTGGCTTACGGTTTAGTAGGAGTTTTAAAATATATTTATAGTAAAGGAATTTTTCACAATATTTATTAAAGAATACTATTAATATTTGAAATATATAAATGTTTGCTACCAAAAATAAAATGCAAAGTTTAGGTTGGACACTTTATTTGTTAATGCCTCCACCTATGAATTATTTATTTACTTCATAAAATATTTAGAATTTATAATAGTTTAACATTTTGTAACTATAACAGTTTGCATTTTGTTAATATAAGGTACATATTAGTTTGCTTTTTGTAAATATAATTATTCTAGAACTTATTTTCTTGTCAAGGACTAGTTATAATGCAAAACGTTTGTCTTATTTAATAATAAAACTTTGATTTTTTGTTATTTGTAACATAAAGTTATAGGTTTTCATTGTTATATTTTGAAACATTCATAAACGTTATTTAATTCTTTGTTAACTAATACATTAAGTTTGCATGATTTTTATCTTATGTTCATTTAAGAAAATTGACTTCTAACTTCATTTCTAAAATGGATATTTTTGAAACGAAACTAATAATGGTAAACTATGGGTATAATATAAATATAAATACATCATTACAAACTAATAAATGAATGTGCAAGTTATTAAGTGGAACTAAATGATTTTGTATAAATGTGTCTTAGAAAAAATAGATTCTTATAGAAAGAAATTAAATATGCATATCTGAATTTAAAATAATATTTACTTGTGAAAAATTACTTTAGATGAAAATATTTCTTTCTATTTTATTGACAAAATTCTTTGTGGTTTAAAAATAATTCTTTATTAAAATATAAGAGATTTCTTCGTCAGTGATATCATAAGGTAATAAAAATGCTATTAACAAAAAATTTAACTTATTTAAACTATTAACTAATTCAGTACAATAGAATTATAATGTATTTCATTACGTTAAATAAAGTATTGTATGTATTTATTTTAGGTTTGGTTATTATAAATTAAATTAAAAATAATAAAATATATCAATAAACAATGCAAAAATGTTTTCAAATTTTAAAACCATCTTCCCTAAGTTTTCTATCGTTATTAAATCGTTTTTGAGCTTAACTTGTTAAAGGTTCTGAATATAGGAGAGAACTGAGTTGCCATCATTCTGACATTTATATAGTTAATAATGAATGATCTGTCAATAGCAGATTTAACCTCTTGAATAATAGCATAATCTTAAGATATAAAAAGTATGCTTATATTTAAACGCACACATGTAAAGCTGAATTTATCGACACAAAAAAAAGAAAAATGGTCAGTGACAATGCAGAATTGAAATACACACCCGATTGGAAATCTTAGTAAACATCAATTCATTAGAGTACGATGGCTATTTCCAGAGAAAGTTTTATTACTCAAAATTAAAGTTAAAATAATATGAGGGCTTATGCCAGCTTGGCTGATTGAACACCCTCAAGTGATGTTCTAGAATGTTAAAATTGAATGGCTTATATTGCTGTTATTGCTAAAAACAGACAAACCTATTTGCCTGTTTTAATGACCGCTTCTCTCAATTTGAATGGATGTACGAATAATGGTATTTTATAATAATGGTGAATAATAGTATTTTATAATAATGGAGAATAATGGTATTTTATAATAATGGAAATGAATAATAGGAACATTCTATTTTACATTTCAAAATTGATTTATGATGAGGATTACAGCTGGAGAGATTTTTACTTATTAAATGTTGTTTAAATATTCTATCCGTAAAATTAAATAGAATTGAGAGTCTTTATTCCATTAGTTGAGTATGGTACTTCTATTATTGAGATTGGTAAGAATTTCGTCAGTACATTTTATGACTAAGTATAGGCCATGTAAAGGAGATTAGAGACAACTTCAGCAACTACTTCAGTTCTCACAAACACGTGACTGCATGTTAATTTCAATAGAAAAAAAATCACCAAGTAATTTGAAAACTGTGCCGTAAAGCATGTTTCCACTTGAAAAGGAGAGGCCATCTTCATTTACAGTTCTCAAAGAATTAGAGGGACCACTTCGACCCATCATTCAGTGGCATAATATTTAATAGATGGTTTCCAATGGACATGAGAGCATTCTACCACAGAATGTAGTCTACAGATGATAATCTGTAGTGCGAGTTATATGATTGCTGAAAAACAAAAAATCTTTGTGACATTGGAAGTGGATGGAATATGTCAATATAAGCATGCGCGTATCTATAAGAAGTTATAATTTAATTTCCTACAGGGAATTTCGAATACCATAGGATTTATATTCTTGGACACAAATTCGACATTGCAGAGTATGTCTTTATTGAAGGAAGACTAAATAATTATTTGTTTAATGAGATGAATTGTTGGATGGATACCTGGATGTGATAAATTGTGAAACTTAGAATAAAAAAATCATCAGTAGTGCAACATTAGTAGAAGTTGCGTCATTAGTGCAACATTAGTATATTAGCAAAGTATAATATATTCAGAGAATACTATGTTTTTGAAAATTAAGTCAATATTATTTCAAGAATATCAAGTTCTGGATTAGATTGTTGGGCTGCAGGAAGTTCACTTCATTTCATTTCCCCAACGCATAAGAAAATCATCATACTCCATGACACTAGAAGTTATAAACTGACTGATGTATTGTAAATGTTGGTTTTCGCAAGGCAAATAAAATCATCGGATGTTTAATAAAAAGCTAAAGTCATGTGTTTATTATAAATAATATCTACAAACTGTCTTATTTCTAACATATAATCGAAGTACCACATGGCATAAAAAAGGTTCAAATAGTTCTCTGTCATTCATGCAGTTTTTTCCTTCAATAAGAGTAGACATTAGGCAAAAGAATGAAAAAGTTTCAAGTAAAACATTTTTTTAACTGTTGGAAGACTGAATTGATACGGATATCAGACACATCCATGAGTAAAAGACACATCCATGAGATCCTGTAGTTTCAATGTGGACCTTAACACTTAAGTTTTGGTGGTAAAAGTCAACTTAGAACAAATTCTTGAGTACAGTGAAAAGAGTTTTTAATAAGAGGCATTATCTGCAATATTTGTTAAACGTAAAAAGAAAACTAAAAAATGTCTACTTCTATACTAGTATAAGTTGAAAAAACAATTAATTTCTAATTTTTAAATCAACAACTTGAAGAAGAGAAGAAAGTCGGCTCCAAATATTGGTTGATTAATGACAGTTGAGTTGAACTTAGATCTTTTCTTCTTATGAACAATTGTTTCAGTCAAAAACATTATAGTAAATTATTTTAATAAAACTAACCTTTACGGAACTATTCAGTATTAAAACAATCACTAGTTAGAAACAAATTTATTTTTTAATTTATGTAATTTAAATAATTATTCACAATATTTTCATCACAATAATTTGGTTGGAAAATTCTTAAAATCTTAAAATATACTTGTGCACATAGTTTAAAAGATAATTACCAAATTAGAAAGATCGCCAAGAATAATTGCCCAGATGTTTACGGAAAATTTCAATTGGTGTCTATTATGGGTTGTGCAGTAGGGATTGTTTTAAAAAAAAACATGTTGATTGAGTGTATTGAAACTCTGTTGAATGTAGCCTCATCAATTAATAATGCAGGAAATTGTAAATTGTTATTCTTCATCTCCACCTTCCACTGCACAAATTCTGCCCCACAGGGATAAACATCTGTCAATGTGAAGGTTGCACTTTTTACAGGTGGTAGAAGTGCATGCGTTCCTCGAATAAAATAAGCCACACCAATGATTGGGAAGTACCCATTTCGTAAGCAACCACTCGCGTACTTGTGGAAAGAGTCAAAACTCGTTTCTAGTCAAAACTTGTTTTTTCACTTCTGGTGTTCGTGTATTTCACGAACGTCTTGCTATGCTGTTTGAGATGGTAAACGAACTACTTTCTCACAGTCGTTGATCAACACTGGAAAATTCGGATTATGTTGCTCGATTTTTAAAGAACAATGTCTACTCTGTGATTGACTTTCTCTAATAACGAATAAGGATAAACTGCTTCTTCTGTGTGGAAATTTACGCATGGAAAATTCGTGAAATGATGCGTTTCTACTTTCCTCTTTTCTGCTTCTCAAATCAGATTGGTATGCAACCACATGTTCTTATGGAATAATTGTTTGCATGGATGATTATCACACCTTACTTTGTAAAACAACAATTTGGAATGATCCTGTGTGTGTATATATATATATATATATATATATATATATATATATATATATATATATATATAT
>JAPDSC010152920.1:0-13088 GCA_026290005.1 Latrodectus geometricus
AACATTTAAATAATGATACATGGTAAAAATAAAATAATTGAACATAAAAATAGTATAATCATGTGTTTCCTTTTCATTTAATTTTATTTTTAACATTCTAATTTTATTTTATTTTTAATCATTTTTTTATTTTCGTTATAATAATATTTTAGAATTTCAGTCCAATAGAATTAATGTTAATACAGCAAGCAAACAGTGATTCTAATACAATATCTGAAACTTTTTATTGCTCTGCTCCCCTATTTTAATTGCTATTTGCTTTAAATAAATTTTAGATTTTAAAAATTAGTAACCTTTTTTCAAAAATGAGTTCATTAATTATTTTATATATATATATGATTTTCATTTACTTTATGTGACTTGTGTTTCTATTTTTACTCCGATATTCATTAATTACGCAAATTTTACGTAAGTAATTTAATAAAAAAAATCAATTCTTTTTTTTATCTGGGAGTCTGTTCCGAGATAGTATCACCTGAATAGCATTTACTTCAGATTTGCGCACGGATTGGAATAAGATATATGGCATCTGGGTCACTCAACATCTTATGAATATATTTTATAGCGTTGTTAAGAAAAAGTATTATGTAAGGATTTCTGTTATACTGTTCAGCATTGGCGAAGGTATATGATCAATCCCAGTTTCTTTAGCACAGCAGATTTACACTAGGCATTCAGCAGATTTATGCATTTATTTTTTACCACTCTGCATATATTGTTCTCATTTATAACTTTGTTACAGTGTTATACAAAACTGTAACGGAAAGAATGCTTCTTTATGGAGCAGCCATTTGGGGGAACTCCACCATGTTAATTTATCCATAAAGCTAAATTCTAAACAGCGAAAATTTCTCTTTAACATACGAGGAGCATTTTGAACAACTCCAACGTCAGCACTTCAAGTAATAACAGGAATCCCACAGCTTAACCTTACAATAGAAGCAAAAGGAAAAATTTTCACCTTATACGTTGCCAAACAAATTCCTTCCCTTGATCTTCCTCTACCACCATCAACAGACATTGAAGTAGAGATAAAAGTAGATTCAATACATCCAGGCATTTTTTATGTGGAACCACAGATCTCAATTGAGGAGAAAATTAATGTTCCAACCATAGAAGATGGCAAGATCAATATCTTCACAAATGGATCAAAAACAGGAAATCAAGTAGGAAATGCGGTAGTCTCATTCGGTACGGATGGTTATGCAGTCTGGCAGGCCAAGTATGCATTAAATCAATTTCGAACCCTACCAGTAAAAACCCTTTAGTGAGATTCATCCAGAATGATCTCATTAGTTTTTCTCACTTGATCAGTTGGGTCAAAGCCCATGTGCGAACTGCGGGTAACAAAAAAGCCAACCAAGCAGCTAAAAATGCAGCCATACCAGACGACCAAGAAACAATCCTACCTCTTCCTCGATGCTAAATAAAATAAACCCTCAGAAACTGGGTAATGAAGAACTGGAAAGACTGAATGAATGGAAATACTGGCTGTTCAATCTTCGATTCAGAATTTCTATGCATCCTCTATATTGGTCCAGAAATGAGATACTTTTTCCTCACTGGCTATGGCCCCTTCTTTAATTATTTTTAACGATTCAATATAGCTGCAACTAATTACTGCACACATGGAGAAGATGGAAGGCCACTTCTACTTAACAGCATGTCCAGTACAACATCTTGGCAGCTCCAACATGATTGATCGTGAGCAATTTTCTCTGGGGTGAAAACAGAAGAAATTTAGCAGGCAGAAGGAACCTTACTTAACAAAAGAAACTGTCAGAAAATCAAGCAAATGACTTTTCCATGCATCTAGTAAACGAGACTTTCCACGCATTTAGTGAGCAGACCGATTTTCTCCTTAAAACCCAATACTGTTTTAGATCTATAATGGACAATTGAATTTTATTTAACTTTATTCTTCAGAAGGAATACCTGTTACTTTTAACCTTCCTAGTTCATATGAATATTTTTTATTTCTTTTACCTACTTTACTTTTTGTTTATTTCTTATTTAGAAGAGTTTAACAGAACCTAGTTGTAATTCTAAGAAAACTATCCAGCAACCTCTACCTAAGCTGGTAAGGCTCATCCTGAGCTAGGTACAGGGAAGTCAGCTGGCGTAAAACTTAAAATTCGTTGGAAACAGAATCTAGACACAAATTAGCATAATTTAAAATGCAGGACTAGCCATACAGCTATCTCTATACAGGTGAGAAAGTATCCCTCTAATAAGCACCAACCGTTTGCCTGAAAACAGACTTGTTTTAACTAAATGTCTACAGAGAAGATTGAGTTAATGGGAAAGCAGGAAAATCCTAGGATATCAATTTTTCTTTACAAATCACATGGCCAATGAATGGAATGAAATGCCTAAATAGTGAATTAGAGCTCAAGATAAAACCTAAGGAACTTCAAGGTAAAACAAGCAATTCTGAAGATTTTATTTCAGCGCCAAAGGAGAAACATGGGGAAAAAATATATAAATGGAGTGTTCATGTTTACCGATGTACAATAAACCCTATAATGTAGTCATAGAAAAATGTAGAAATATATATATTCCAGAAATATAAATTCATATAATTTTTGTTTTCAATATTTAATTCGGAATAAATTTTTCTGAAACCTAACATTAATGCATGATCTTGAAAAACTGTCAACTAGAAAATAACCAATCCCAATTGTAAATTTTAAGCAGACACAAATTAAGATTCATTAAGTAGATTGAAATATTATGACTTCTAAGATGCTCAAAAGAATGAGTTCATTCGTAGATACAAAGTTGCCACGGTTTAAAATAAAAACACGTGCAGTTAATTGGCAGTATTAGCAAACAGTTTACGATAAATATTAGAATAATATAATGTCTAAATATTGAACAGTTTTTTAAGCACAAATCACTTACGATATTTTATATCATAAGGGAACATGTAGTGGAAAGCCATAACGAACATAATGCGAGATACCAGTACATTTTCTGGTTTAAAGAAAATCTAAAACTAATTTCATAACCCAAGAAACAATCTTAGAAGAAAAGCAGTGGGAACTGATGGGAGATGTTGCTCTTTACAAACATTATATACTGGTTCCAAATGAAGAGCCTGTATTTTTCTGTGATAGCATAAAACAAGGCTCTAAGTACACAACTTAAAGAACTTGACACATTTTCTATGATATACACGTTTTATTGACACTGAATGCAACAAGAATTACAGTACTAGGAGTTTTTGCTTTTTTACACATGGCAGTTAGATTTAAAAGCATTTCATCACTCAACTAGTTTATTATGATAGTATTTTCAACAGTATTGGGGGAAAAAAAACAGAAGATAATAATATTGCAGAAATTTTATACACATTTGTACATTAATACTTTGTACTTTTGTGAAATAAGTTTATCAATTGTCAATTTAAAGATTTGATTAAGGTTTACATTTAGAAAAATGTCAGTAAAACAAAATCTTATTCATGGTATCATGTTCCTTATTTTCTAAAATTATGTTTAAAAATTACACAATTTAAAACAAAATATTTCCGTTCATATTACAAAATATTTTCTTAGCCAGATATAATTAATAATTTATTACCGATTAACATTTAAAAAAAAACAATTACTTCTTTCTAGATACTAATTTAGGACCTAGCATAAAGTATCATTAACTTTAAAATTTACGTTCTTCGAAAACTATTAAGCAATGGAAAAAGGATCACAAGCTAACAAAGTTTGTAGTGAGTATTTTTTTTATGGCGGAGCGAGTTAATTGTCTTTCCTATTGTTAAGGCAGCCCGAATTCAAAACTGCTCGAAAATTAAAGAAAAGAGAAAATGTTAAATCCTTGTATGTTAGTCGTTGATCTGTCATAGCTCTACACTGCACTTTCTGAAGAGTAATGAAAAGAACCAGTGTCAAAAAGTATTTTGTAGTCATATTAGTAGTACAAGCACACTAGTTGTTTGTTAAAAAAAAATCGTGGAGTCATTTTGATTGTCTGGTCGTGTGTCAAATAACTAAATAGGAAGAAAGTGAATATTTATAGGTGACTTATAAACTTGACGTATACTGCATACTTGAAGTTAGTTTAATGTGAATTAATCAAATATGCAAGTGCTTATACACACAGGGCTAACACATATAATTAAGCATGAGATGGTGATGAACGGTACACACATGAATTCTCCATTTACTAAATCAGCACAACTTTATACTTTAAAGCTATAACTACATTCCTTCCTTTTTTATGATATATAATACACTAAAATGAAAACTGTTTAGTATTTACCTGATGATGTAGATGGCATGTTTGGATCAAAAACATCATCTACGATGTCATGGTAAACAGGAGAAGCCATGGTACCTGAAAGTTTTCAGAATATAAGTACGAGGAAAATTTTTCATTCACATGTTAACTATTAATACTTTCCGTAGTATGACTAAATATATTTGTCTGATATGATTGGAAAATATGAAAAAGTTTTAGTATAAATTTTTGGACGCAGGAAATATTTATACTTGTTAGTTTATAGATATGAACCTTTCATAAAAGTAAATGCATATAAGGGGAATTTTTTATAAATTAAAGTGATTGAATATTGATTAATTTTTAGCATTCTTTAAAAAAATACAAATTATGGAGGACTAAAATTACGAATCTTGCTTTAAAAAGTCAACTTTTTATACCAAAATTAATGAATGAACAGAAGTTTCTATAAAACGTTGCTCATATTAAGGTTAAAAAGCACAACATTTAAAATACTACTCTATCTTTTCAACTGGTTTAAAATGACTTAAAAAACGCGCTCACGCGATCCAATACAGGCACTAAAAGTACACAATACTTAAAACTTCTTTATAAAATAAGGTAGATTATCTCGGAATCCAAACTCAAATATTGTGCGGAGAATACCATACCTCCACGTTCGATTATACTTTTTTCTATATCAAAAAATATAAAAACCAAGTGTGATTCCGTCATTACGAACATCTGACTCTAGATATATTTTCTAGGTTAGTTCTGTCTTTACGGAAACCACTTTGTAGTGGAGTGATGCATTTATTTTTCTCTATGGTATAATTAAGACATTTACTCATCATACGTTGCAGCGTTTTACTAATGCAACTCTTTAGTGTGAGTAGTCGGTTATTTAGAGTTTTCACGAAGAATCTTTTCCAAATTTCAGTATGGAAATGGTAAAAGCTTCTTTCCATAAACTAATAAACAAAGTAAACAAGTTTTCAGGGAAATCAGTATTTTAAGTGAAGTATCATGTAGCTAATCACATCCGGACCAGGATTAAATTGTATAGTTTGAGATAGAGCTCTTATTTCTAACATCTGGAATTTGCTGTTTTATGAAAAGAAATTTCTATCTTAAAATTTTATACGAATTCGTTCAGAACAGTTGTTAAAAATTTGAGGAAGTTTGTATAAAGGATTAGGGGCTCAAAACTATAGCAAAAGTTTCACAGCAAGTCTATATGCAATATCACGAAAGAATAATATGTATCTGTACTGGTTATAAAAACAAGTATAGAAGAATCCTGATATATCCCATTCGCTGCTTTGATTTTCCTCCAGTTGTTTGTTGAATTTAGATATTGGGGTGATGTAACTGATCCATGATTCTTTCTGGCTTTGGCATCTTTTATAAGAAAATGCTTTGGCCTTTTTGAAAGCAAGATTCTCTATGGTTAGATATCGTTGAAATATGCCCCATAACTTTTACTTTTTTATATGCTAAGTGACAGGCATTATTCCACGAGGTTTTAATAAGTTTTGGTTTTACAGAATATTTTTGGAATAGCTATATCTGCAGCACAAATGATTTTGTGACCTCCAAACAGCTTGTATCTTCAATCTTGAATATTCAGTAATAGTTAATTTTGTGAAGAAATTCCAACTTGCCCGACTGTAACTATATCTAGGTGGTCTTAGTATCATTCAGTTAAATTCACTCTGGTGCATGGAAAGAGGAAAATGATCACTGTTAAGATCATTTCTTAAACTCAATGATGGCAGAATTCAAGGAGAAAAGATGGCCAAGTCTATGGAGTGAAGTGCTTTTATGTTTTGATAGAAACATGTTTTTTTCTTAGTATTCAACAAAAAGACAGTTTTCAGTAAGATTCCTCTGGTATTTGCGTTAATGCTTTCGCACGGATTGTGAGCATTAAAATTGCCAATCACTAAAAAGGTGTAACAGATCGACTAAATCGCTTAAATCTTCCGGTAAGATATTGTCATCTAGTGGTTATGAGGAGTATTATATGTATTCGCATAAGCACTACTTGAAGGTTGGTATTTAACGAATGTACAGCAGAAGGGTATTTCCGTGATGAAAATTAACACTCTTCCAGAAGTAGTGGTGTTTTCATTACCATCTTTTCTATAACAGTTATATCCTTGTATCTGTTTAGAGTTCATAGGTTTCATAAAGATTTCTTGAAGACAGGATTATGAAAAGATAGTGTGTATGATGTCCTCAAATTGAGAACGATTACTACTACAATTCCAAGAGATATAAAGCAGCTATTTTTTAATTTTTAAACCACCTTTTGCGGAATTAAGCGGCTTAATTTTAGGCAGGGTTTCACTGAAGTTTATGACTTCACTCGAAGGATGAAATTAAATTGTATCCGCCAGAAGAGAAAGGAAAGATTTTCTGCTCGTCAAAAAAGACATTTAAGGGCCTTCTTTAGCATCTTTTAATTTCAAGGCTTTAAAAGCTTTTGACTTCGCACTAGACAATTTATGTTTTCTGTAAGATGAAACTGTCAGATTTTTTATCAATTACGGAAAATTTAATTAGAGGAAGAGTTACATTTTCTGCTTGGGTTGCAACAGTTAACCTGACCTTCCTCATTACACTAGCATAAGTGATTCCAACAGAGGAATTTCCATCTGTTATGATATGTGTGCCCTCTGGATAGGAAATGTTAATATTTTCACAGCTGTTCTCTAAAATTCATCTTGAGCATAAGCAAGAGTAAGATGGCTGGGTACCTTTACAATTTACTCATTTTTCTTTCACTAGACTTATATGCTCTTTCTTTGGCCAGAATTCAATGCTCAGCTTCAGCACAACATAAAAATAAGAAAAACTTTTAATATTTTCTTTGCAAGAGGTTTTGGTGTATCCAAATCTGGCATTTGAAGCATCGTAATGGGTTGGGTGTATATGGATGCTCAGATAGAGACATACGGGCAACCTTGATAGTTTCAGGTAATTTGGGTGCAAGAAATGAAAGAATTAAGTGCTTAATGTTTGATGTTGATAAATTTATCATCCCTATTAATCTTAATTCGCTTGACATTGCATACCTTTTGATTCTGTAGATTTTGGATTATTTCTTCCGGGACCTTTGTAGATTAGCAGCTTAGATAACGCCGTAAGAGAAATTAAGGCGACCGTGGGATATTACAACGATGTCGAAATGGACTATTTTGTGCATGTCTTTAATACATACGCTTTGACTAACAATAGATGTTTCAACGAGTATATCACCGGAACTTAGTTTTCCGAAGGATTTAACTGTACCAAGATAACCAGATATAAATATATCAATAAGAAAGAGAGACACATTCAAAAAAGCAACCTTATTTTAATATTATAATTAAAAATTTAGCATCTGCAAATTCGATATGTTGTTCCCGAGGGAGAAGAAAGATACTTCCTTAGGAAACTGATATTTGAGGTCTGATGGCACTACTCACAATGGAGCCCTACAAGGGGATGCAGATAATAGCAACAATACTAATCAATTATAAGCTTTCAATACAAAGCTGATGTGTAGTACACCCTTAGCGAGTAGCTCAGTTAAACCTTTAATACAGTTTTTTAATATGCTATTTAGCCCATTCGAATTAACCGGAGTGTACACGTTAAGCCGCTAATGCATGATCGCTTGATCCAATTAAGCCTATTGATGTAATGAGGACAACTACATACCCCCAGCTGAAGCTCAGGACAATGTAAGGTGGTGTCTGGGTATCTCATTTAATAAGATCTGCCTTTCCTGGGACTAGTGTCTACATGTATGCCAAACACGCGAGTGATCTTTTCAGGAACAGAAACTAATACCAGCAAGATGGCAATAGCAACTCAAGGAGAGCTCTCAACCTCCCATGAGGCTACCACAATAAGGGAAAGGAGAAACGGTTGGTTGGGTTTTGTGGCACAAGGTCCAAAAAGGACAAGAGAGGAGAAAAGGATAGAAGGGAGGAAAAGGAAGACAAAAATTAATCGTGGTATCTCGAAATTGTGACATTCGTCTTTACTTAAAAACCATGAGAGCTACTGACGAAGAGATGCCTCGCTTGCTATGGAAAGTATAAAGAGAATAGGCAGGAGAATAAAGATCCCCGAGTACTTCAAGATTGGTACACTTGAAGAATGTGAGACCCATGAAGTGTTAAGGCTAATTCTAACTCAATGTTAAATTACGATACACACCATTTCACTACTCTGCTCACCCTAAGAATAGAGGCATGCAATTCCCTGCTACTTGTTAAATGTGATACCTTAGAATTGCAGGGGGAGGCAGTCTGAAGGAAAACACATAAGATGTACATTTGTAAATATTAAAATTTCATAAAATTTTATGAACTTATTAAAATAGGCATCTTGCAATGCAAATATTTTAGCTGATTTGTTCTTACATTAACCAAAATGCAGTTAAATGTGAAGAGTTCCAACTGACACTTTATAAAGCTGTAATGAGAGCCAATCTTCAATCATTTCACATCTCATTCAGTTTGCATGTAGTGTAACTACACAAGACTTCAAATTACAGTGCAAAATAGGTTTTCAACAAAGCAATTAAAATTATCAATGATTTAAAATTAGCAATTTCATCGAATTCTTTAAAAAATGAGCATTTAAAAATAAAGATAATTAGAAAACCAGTATCAAGGTAAAACTAAGTTTATGGCCAAAAAGTAATTTAGTATATAATTTTCTTGATAGTTATTCAACTAATTCAGGAAGAAAATCTAAAATTTGAAGATTATATTAACATTGCTTAAAAATCGAATAAAGATCGAGAAGTTACTTGTTCCCATAATTTATTTAGACGAAATCATATGTAGAGTTTAAAGATGAACCAATTGAATTGTATTTATCAGTGAATTTAAAATTTGATCTCATAGATTAAGAATCATGAATTTTGTATTACAGAAAAATAGAAATTTAATGTATGATATTAAAAATGCATCTTTAATATATGAAAACTATTTCAAAGAGTACCCATTTTTTTTTTTTTGAATTCTTGCACAAAATCACAAAAATTTGAAAATTTAAGTTCTACTTAAATCGACTTACGTTTTTGATTGTCTTCGGCTTCTTTCCGTTTTTTTGCAGAGGCCAGAAAATCCTGCCTTGCTTCAGACATTCGCTTACGTTCTTCGCCTGAATATCAAAATATTTTATTAGTACACTTCAGTTTTAACATTTTTCATTAACTCTCATGTATTTCAGGAATTACACAAGATAAGAATTACACAATTATTTTGAGGTGAATGATTACCATACAAGACTATTACATTATATTTATGTAGGGATGAAATTATCAGCTTTAAAATATTTCCACTTTATCAGATATATCATTAGTTTTAATTGAAATAATTTGTCATTTCCATATTTTTAAATCTAGTTATCCTGACAAACTTTACTAGTCTCAAGCAATGTTCACCATTTAATAATCACATACAGATATACTTTTTTAATTTAAAGGTATAAATATTGATCTTAAAAAAAATTTTTCTAAAACACACAAATATTGGATCAGGTAAAAAATAATTTAGGGATCAAAAACGTTCGAATTAATGTACCAACATTTTCTTAAATACTAGTGATTGAAAGCATTTTAAGTTTTTCATCTTTGACAGATAAATTTTTAAACAATGTTGTAAAAAGTATAACGAACGGGGAAAATATGCACTGAATGTTAAGGAAATGCCACCAAAAGTTAAAGTTGGTTGGGTTTTATGGGCAAGGTCCAAAAAGGCTAGCTGCGCCAAAAATATTGAAGAAAAATTTATTATTGTAGAGAGAACCCAAACTCAATAAAAATATAAAATACAGAAATGTATACATTTTAAAATCTGAAAAAATATAAATAAATGAGAATATAAAATTCATGAAAGTTAAATAAACTGAAGGAAACCAATTTCCCTTAGAAAGGCAAAAAGGTTTCCGTGGGGTGACTCCCCCACTAAATCAAACATAGTTAAAAGGTCAGTAGCAAAAAATTTAAAACGGTAAAAGTAAAAACAGGACATTAAATTAAAATATGAGAAACAGTATATGGTTCATCACTCGTTTCACAGCAGGGACCCAAAAATTAAGGAAATTTTTTTCGAAGTTCATAAAAAAATGACGTTAACAATAAAATTTATATGAATGATAAAACGAACTTTTGTAAATGTCGGAAAAAACGCTTGCTACTTTTTCAATTTAAAAGAGCAGGTATATATGATTTAGAGAAAACATGCAGTCTTGCTATAATAATTACACATGTAACTTTATTAGTTAATTCATTGAAAATCGTCACTGGGGTCCCGCCATGTCAGATGATTCGTTTAAGTGATATTCAGTTGGATGCATGCCAATCGGGATGTTAAAGGCTGATGCTGCTGGCACCTTATTGTCTCTCTGTGGTCCATTGGCTCTGGAATAAATATCAAACCAAAGATTCTGCCTCCAGAAGACATGTTCCAAGCCAACCTCAAGCAACAACTGAAGGAAACATTTTTATAGTACTTTTGGACCGAAGAATTGTTTTGCCACTTGTTAAAGACCACTATAGCTTAAGGGAAAAGATCCACTAACACATTAAAAAGTAGTGTTTATCACATATTTTTTTTTTATGCAGGGTGATCTGTTGTATCCTCTCATCAGACGATAGAGAAGATCCCATTTATCTTGGGCAAGAGGAAGTTTCCTATAGACAATGATGGGGTTTTTTATTTTTACAAACCAGTCCAGATTCATAAGAAATAGAGTCATGACGTGTGCTGAAGAAACAAAGCAGATTCAAAAACACCATACTCTGAAAAGACATTTACTACTGTGTTGAAATAAGAATGACTAGAAATAGCACTCGATGGTTACAACAACCACTATGTTCCAGGGATTAACTGATTAAAGTGAGATATCGGGAGGAGTTTCTTGATCATATGTTTACCCGTATGCCGGGGCAACTGGCAATACTTTCATTTTGGTAATGACAATTATATCTTGATGTTGAGGGTCTTTATTAGGAGCGCACTAAACACCTATCTTGATATTAGACTCCAATTTCATATAGCGTTTTTGATACTATCTGCGCAGTCAAGATGCAGTTTTAATTTCTGTAAGGTCTACTATAGAGTTGGAAATCAGTTCAGACTTGTTTTTGCATGCAATTTCGGTAACCGGTAACTTGACAACACGGAAAGTCAATGCCGACAGTATGTTAAATCTAGCGTTGGGGATATCCCTTATTAAAACTTATTATTCCATGACCTTTTACCACATAGAATTACGATTATTTTTTCTAATTGTTTTATCCAGAACGATTGATTTTCGGTTGTAAACCTTCATATTTTTAATCACATGTTATATAAACTATTTTGTAATAAATACATACCTGTATTTTGCACATCATCCATACTTGATGTTTTTACATTCATTGACAAATTATATGCAAAGAATTTATTTTTCCTTAATTAATGGAGGTTACAATAGTTTTCACTAATATTTTCATAAAGTAGGCACCATTTGATCTTTAAATGATTAGTCACGCCTTCAGACACGATATAATTGAGGCTTATTAATTTTTATGTTTAAAAAACTTAAATGCAATTTTGGAAATTACTGCATATTGGATACAAATCACCAAAGTTTTAAAAAATTATAGTTTTCTAAATTCCCATACACAGTTGCATGATATAAAAAATTGTTTTATCATACAGATTATGTTATTAAGTGATTTTCAATGACTTTATAGCGGAGTTTTTGAACAGTTCTCAAGGATCTTGATTTACACTACAAGTTCATATAAAACAAAGAAAGTTTAAATATTTTCTGTTAAAACTGTTCAAGTTAACATGTGCTTAGGAAATTAGCTAGCATAACACTGTTTCTTGAAACCATCTCTTGCAATGCAATTGAGAAGGTTCCATAAACTCCTTCATAAAGGAATTCATTACTTGAAATTACATTACAGAATTCAAAACAGTGTAGTTATATCCCAATTTGTTCCATTAGAACAAATAGCCTTCTCATTAAAATAAAGGTCAACAGATCACCAAGGAAAAGGTCAATATGGTCAACAGAAAATAATACAATTGTTATATTCAGAAAAATAATCTTGAATCGAAGGACCAATTCTATATCAAAGCAATTGAGCCTTTTCACATATTAATCAATTTTTATTTCTGTAACCACAGGAAAAATGTTCCACTTTATTTATTTTGGTTATGGTCAAAGTCTCCATTCACTAAGAGTTTGTTCTAATGAATTTTATCAATGGCTGATTTTATAGGAACATTATCATGTAAAGCATCAAATCACTAAAACACCTCCTCGAAAATAGTAAGTCTCCACGTCTTAGGTATCCATTTATACACAAGTTAAGAAATGTATATTAAGTTCGAAACTAACTTTAATCCCACCACCTAGCTGTGCTCCTTTGGAAAATTAGACTGGATAAACTAGTTTCTCTTCATTCTAATGCCAAATTGATTAATATATATTTATGGAATGAGTTAAAGAGAATTAAATTTGCTAATAATTCAGTGCAACTTTTACATGGATTTTAAACCTTGAAATATTAACAATGATAAATCATAATTTAATGACAAGCAAAATAAAGCAATTCTAAATTTTAATTCAATACGATAATAAATCTGTGATAAATTTTTTAAAATCAACTATTTTTCTTAAAATCAACTATGACTTTATATGTTGTATGATTGACTCAATCTGCCTCTGGAAATCTGAATATAATTTTCACAACTTTCAGTTTGTTAATTAAAAACTTTTTAAAATAGAAACTCAGAAAAATGCTGAAATTTTTTTAAAGTTTTCAATTTCAAACTAAGTGATTTTAA
>JAPDSC010152922.1:0-27491 GCA_026290005.1 Latrodectus geometricus
TTTTTTTATCAATATATCCATTGTTCTTAACTATTACTCTTATAAAAGTATATATTATGTAAATGTGTGCGCACTATTTTAATAGAATCATCTAAACAAAACTCTGTCTAAGAAAGCAATAAAGAGTTTGTCTAAAAAGACAAAATCTTTTCACTGCACCTTTTGAATTGATAGAAGGGATGAACAATATAATTTTTACATGATCAAAAATATGAAATTTGAGTAAAATTTAATTAACTAAAAGTTTATTCAAGAAAATCGTGATCAATTACTTCCAACAATAGTGAAGTTTTTTGAAATCCGATAACTTCATAAATTTATTTTGTGCCAAGTAATTTGAATTTTGATATATTTTTAAGAAACTGTAAATAATGATCAATTATATCATCTGGGTTATCAAAATAATATTTTTTTTTAAAAACTCTGATTCCTTTTTATTAAATGTTCATAATATTTTTAAGAATTCCTTAACACTTAATAAAATTTGGTTGCGAAATCACTTTTAATTAAAAAAAAATTCAATAATGTTTTTCCAGAGCATTATTAATTAAATCAAATACACTTCATTAGTATGCATATAAAATTTAAATAAATATAACAATTTAAAGTAAAGTAAAGTGAAAATGACATTTTAGATTTTATTTATATTTTATATAAAAAAAATAATGTGGAAATGGATTGCTAAGATGTCTGTATACCTATTAGAATTATTTATTTTTCTTTTTTTTTTAGGATCTAACAGAAAACAAAGACATGTTTTCCCACGACAAATCCAACTACATGCTCTCATGATCTTCCGGAGGTGTCTGGTAAAAGTGCATCCATCCTGTGATAGGAAATAGTGTTAAAAATTATTCGTTATACTATATAACTTTTTTCACTTATAATACAAGCAGGATTTGTGAGTATGACATCATTATAGACATTTGGCATTAACATTTGAGTCATGAGTCATTAACATGTGGCTTGGGTCAATTGCTGTTCTGCTGTAAATGTTATATTTATGAAGATGACTTCTAGTTATAATCATTTATATTAGAGAATCTAGGTAATGATTGAGCTTTGAACTTGCTTTGGACACAGTTGTTTTCTTTTTAGATTTTACATTCTACTTCAATATCCAATCGGTCTTGTCACTGAGATTCTTTTTTCTACTATTTTGTTTGACCAGATTTGTCTTATAGAGCTGTGCGTTTGTTGTCATGTCTTAAGATACCTTTAGATGCTCTATAGAAGCACCTAAAACATTGGGATGTTTCAAATGTACTTTCTCAAAATAAATAAGCTTTTAAATTTAGCTTCTTTGAAAATCATATAGATGCAAAATTTATGCTTTTGAAAAAATTCAAGATTTGCAGAACTTTAAATATTTTTAATATTACTTTTCGTACTATTGAAGTAACCTAGAATGCAGTGATTAATATTAATGTTTATGTTCTTCTCAATTAATTCAGTGTGCCACAAAATTAAATTTCAAAGATTTTAAAAAAGAAAAGCTTTTACTAATAGTAATATTTTCAATTAATTTGTTATCCCACAGGAGTTTTGAAAGAAAATTTATAACAGTAAATTATATTAAATACATTTGCACTGATTTATAAGAATTCTATGTAAAATTTATATTAAAAAAAAGCAAGTTTTGACTCAAACTAAATTTATTGATCACCGATGAAAATTGGCAAGTTAAATATTTACAGTTTTTGCGAATAATCCATGAAGGTCAACATATGTATATTTCCTTGTTAACCAGTCTTTTCTTTAATTTCTTTAATGAATCACTATTTACTGAAAAAATATTATTAAAATGTTTTTATCGTTAAAGAATTCAGAGATAAATTCAGAGATTAATCCTGCTCTTTAAATTGACGTAAATATTGAATTATTTTTAAGAAAATTTATTTCTATGAAAAATGTTCTCAAACAGCCTTAAGTGCGAATCGTTGGTTCTACCATGTTCAAACTCATGAACATGGTATATATCATGTTCATGTTGTATAACATGAACATGATATATACCATGTTCAAACTCAGACTTCATCGACAAAGCAACTTTGCTCATTCATAAGCTAAATCCAAACAAAGGGCAACTATCCCTTCATTAACATGAAGTTTACTTTCCTTCACACTACTAGTTACGATACTGAATGGTATTATTTCCTTGTAAGTTGTTTCTTTCAATCTCAATTATAATTTTCTTAAGATTGGCTTAAGTGAATACTTCATTAATAAAATTAATTAAAAAATTTCAAATGCTTTCTGTTATTCATAAATATCTTCTTGGTTTACTTGCGATATTTTAAGGTGTTGCATTTCCATAAACATGATTGTAAAAATATAAATAAAGTAAAAAGGTATGTCTTAATTGTTTAAATGATAGTTTAACAAATTTCACTCAATATTCATTAGCATTCTTTCAAACATAATAATTTCTAGTCACATTTGAATTCTATTGGAGTTTACATTTTGAAACACAAATTTGAATAACTTAATATGCATCGGATTTAAGAGTCCAACTATGCTAATTAACTTTAAAATGTGAATTAATTACATTTTTTTCAAGGCTTGCAAATTCTGTTCTTAATAAAACTGTAAAAAGTGCTCCAGGATTTCCATCTTTCAGAACTACAAAGGGTGGGAGTGATAGTAGCAACTTATATAGTGGTTCACATAGTAGGTGTACAGTACCATCATTGCCCTGAAAGTGGGTGGATCTTCATCATTTCACATAGAGGGCCTTGCGACCCTGACATATTTAGCATAGCTCAGCCACCATTAATGAACACGATGAATCTTCAATGGTCAGGGTTTGAATTCACTTCCTCCCGATAACGAGAACCAACCAATCCACTGTGGGCTCTGATTTTTTTCAAAAAAAAATTGAATGAAATTTCGCTTGTGGGTTCTACATAATTTTAGTTAAAAGCATTACTTTGATATGAATATTTAATATTAAAAAAAATTTTCTTTATACCATGAGCAAAACTAAGTATAACCGATATACTTAACAGTTTTTTACGAAAATAACAATTCATTTTTTAATGTAGCATGATAAACTTAAACTTTTTTCATCATAAATGCATATGATATAAATTTTATTTATAAGAACAAGATATATAAATTAATATTTTCTACTTTAATATTTTATGACGGCAGAAAATGTCATAAATTTTGAAAGTGGATCAATCATCTTAAAAGGTTTTCTTCAGTATCAGATTGCAAACGAAACCATCATTCAACACAACACTAAACAATTCCGGTGATTCTGAATTACAAAAATTCAATTTTTAATCTAATCAATTATAACAGTTTTAATGTAAAATATGAAAACCATTTTAAAAATTAATTTTATTAGATGTATTGTGGTATATTAATAGAATGACCTTATGAAAAATCAAATGCAAATGAAAGACGCTGGTAATATGTATATGTTTGTGTGATTTATGAGGCTTGAGTGTATTTCATGATATATTTTCATTTGATACCCTTCGAATAACAAAGAATTTAAATTATCATTTTCAAATGACTTTTAATTTTGTTTAATATTCATAATATTTCTTTCAGTATTATTCAAAGAATTTCGAATGTAGAACCATATTTTTAATACTAATGTTGTAGTCTTTCTCAATAAACTCATTTGCCATAATATTGAAATTAGAAAAATGTAAAAATGAGATACTTTCACTGATCACTCTTTTTAAATTAATAATTTCAAATAACTGATTTAAATTTTGCGAGAAACAATACTAAATTAAATTTTACTATAATAGTAAATTAATAAGAAAATAGATATTTATGTAGTTCCGGTATGAATAAAATTTAGATTAAGAAAAAAACTATATTTTAATACAAATAAAATTTAATGATCACTAATATGGCTTATAAATTGATGTCATGAAATATAATGAAAACTCAACATCAATTATCTTGCTTTCTTATTCAAGGTTACAAAATTTAGCTTTTGTCTTTTCACTTTTCGTTGTCTACGATTTTTTGTTATAAATATTGTTTTTCATCTAGATTTAGCAAGAGATTTTCAGAATTTAGAAGTTAAGATTTAGTAGAAACTAAGAAATAAGAGTAAATAAATAATAGTTATATTTTCCTCTGATAATTTAATACAATGCCATAAACACACTTCCGAGTTTGTCATTCATTAAAAATATGAAACCAAAATATTTAATTCGAATTCAAATCTGATTAGAAATATCATTTAACTACATCTTTGATAAATCATGAAATTACTTAAAAGAAAAACCATGATTTTTAAAATTTATTCATTAAATTTATTCATTTTTGGACAATGTATGTTGTCACAGATATTACATGCTTTTAAAATTAAATTGAGTGTTAAAAATTAACGTAAATTATATTTATCTCTTTACCTTGGAAATAAATTATAAATTCATTGATTTTCAGAACAATTTTGAAATAGTTTGGTTGCGACTGTTTCAAGGTAAACCAAGTACACACTTTTGGGACAATATGATCCACATACTCGTTGTACTGTCAGATATGTTCTGCTTACCGCAACTTACTGTTGGTAGCGGTTAACCTAGAATAGAGAACATGCAATCTGGATACAGTAACTGTAAGGTTGTGTTTGATTTTAGTCGACATTTAGCTCTCTCCTATTCACATAGGACGTTCATATGGAAAAATCCAGGGACCAAGTACTACAAACACATCATTGAACACCAGATTTAAATGATTCAGGAATGCTCCTTTGAGGGAAGGCATTATACTGAGCTCCAAAAACAGATTTTCATGTTCAAATTGGAACCATGGAAGGCCAAATTTATAGGGACATCATTCTGAACCAATATGTCTGTTTATTTAAAGGTGCCGTTGGAGCTGAATTTACGTTTACGGATGACAACGGCCTTCCTCATCATTCGAACATTATGAGCATCTGCCTTCAATAAAAGGATATCCCCTGTATGGAATGGACTAAAGCACTTGAATTCAATGAAACATGTGTGCATGACTGTTGATACACAGCCAGTCAAAAATTTCCTACATCTGTACGGGGTTTTTGAGAATATCGCTTGTTGAGTGGAGATCTCTTCTCCAAATGCAACTTGATAATATGATCATTAGCTTGCCGTGGTGATGTACAGAATATATTTTCCCGTAGGGGAGAAATACGATGGATTAACCACCATATACCAATAACTAACTGTTGAGTTGTTGCAAGGATGACATTTGCTTTAAGGGCGACAAGGAGCTATAATCGTGGTTTTGTATATGCCTTGTATCGTACATACACGATCTTTTTGCTTTTTCTCATTTGTTTAATAGATGGGCTTCATATATATATCAAATTTAATTTATTATTTTTAGTTGCCGGGGTTCCGGCATTATGCTCAATTTTCGGATATGTAGATTACGAATTATACACTACTGGCCATTAAAATTGCTACGCCAAGAAGGTGACTTACTACAGACGCGAAATTTATACGAAAGGAAGAAGGTGCTATGATATGCAAATGATTAGCTTTTCAGCGCATTCAGACAAAGCAGGCACCAGTAGTGACACTAAGCGAGGCGTCATCTTTTCAGGTGAATCCAGGTTCTGTGTACAGCATCATGATGGTCGCATCCGTGTTTGGCGGCATCGTGGTGAACGCACACTGGCAGCATGCATTCGTCATCGTCATACTGGCCCATCAATTGGCGTGGTGGTATGGGGTGCCATTGGATACACGTCTCGGTCCCCTCTTGTTCGTATTGACGGTGCTTTGAACAGAGCACGTTACATTTCTGGTGTGTTACGACCCATGGCTCTACCCTTTATTCGAGCCCTGCGAAACCCTACGTCTTAGCAGGATAATGTCCGACCGCATGTTGCCGCTATTGTACGGACCTTTCTTGATACGGACATGTTCGGCTGTTGCCCTGGCCAGCACGTTCTCCAGATCTTTCACCAATAGAAAACGTCTGGTCAATGGTCGCCGAGCGACTGGCTCGTCACCAAACGCCAGTCACTACGGTTGATGAACTGTGGCATCGTGTTGAAGCTGCATGGGCATCTGTACCTGTACACGCAATCCAATCTCTGTTTGACTCAATGCCCAGGCGTATAACTGCTGTTATTACTGCCAGAGGTGGTTGTTCTGGGTACTGATTTCTCAGGGTCTACCCAGCCAAATTTTTTTGAAAATTTAATCACTTGTTATTTCTAGTATAATATATTTGTCCAATAAATATCATTTTGTTATCTGCATTTCTTCCTGGTGTAGCAATTTTAATGGCCAGTAGTGTATAATCCCAATCCAAATAACGAAAGCAACAAACACTCGATATATTAACTAAAGATACTTTTTCTCGACTAATGTTACAGTACCCATTTAGAGACCTCTGATTTTTTTTAGTTTAGTTTAAACAGCTCGTAGGTTTGATTCTTATGGCATGGATGCTTTTAATGATTCGGAATCCCTTTTACATTAAAAGTTCCAGTCCATCTCAAAATAGTATGCAAAATGACCACTGGACATCAACTAAACTAATATCAGATTTCATTTTTTTTTTTTGAGGAATTATTTTCATAAAAATAAGCAACCAAAATTTTATATTAATATAAAGTTTTGATTCCTTTTAGTAATTTGTAACTCTAAACAATTCCGTATAATTAAAATAAGTATAACACCAATATATTTCATTATAAATTTTATATTCAGTAATTGTCTGTTGGTTAGGCTAAAACTTTTAAATATACTATTAAAATTCAAAAAGCTACTTCATTGTCGAAGAATTTTGAAATCTATCATAAAGCTCAAATGGAAAATAAATTACTTTAAGAACGTTATCAGAATATTTTTCTAACACTCTCAGTCAAATGATGAAACCACCATGATCTAACATTCTTTAAACTGATATTATTGTTGAAATTCAATCTTAAGGCAATCTGGATATTGAAGCATGCCTTATGAAACTAAGCAATTATCTCCCTGGATGTATGCTGTATAACAAAGTTTATCTTAATTTACATTACCTACTAACTCTAATTCATGCAAGTTGTTGTCAATTTATTAAATTTAAAGGATGGAGTTTGCTAATTAGGCAAAATAATTACCAAGCCTGATTAGTTTAAATATAATATAACATCCACAAGAAATTTGATGCTTATATATAAGTTTTATGAAATCTAATGAAATGATTTTTAAATTTTTTTTTCATTAGAATTTATAATTTTTTTTAAATACACGTCATGTCTTTTACACGTCTATAAATACATGATTAAAATTTAAGTAAAGCAATAGTGGAAAAATATTTAAAATTTTTTGCAACATTTCATAGATTATTTAAAGTTATGATTATGTGTCTCAGAGTGCACCTTTAATCATGACTGTTCAGAAGTCATATGCATCATCACAGACTGCAGAAGCAACAGTTTTGAAAATGGTAGAGAGCTAAACCACTATGCTACTGAGGCTCGGTCAATAGTTCCACTCAAACATTTTATTGGATTCGCGTCACATATAAATAAAAAGGATAAGCTTTTCTTATATCAATTAGAAAGTGTAAGTAAAGATCACACCATGATTAGTTAAGCAGATTATCATTCATATTATCATCATTTTTAATGCATGAGAACTAATTTCAAAATTTTTCTGAACCATTATAAGCATTTTTAGTGCTAATAAGAAAATTTTACTCAAAAGAAAAAAAATTAAAGTTCGTCTGGTATTTATACAGATTAAAATATGTTCCAATTATTCGCAATGTTTCAAAAATATTTTAAACTGGCAAATTATCACTAAAAAAATCTAAAAAATTAAATTTTGATTTGAAGTTCTATGATTTTCTTTAAAACTTATAAGTGAAAGACATAAAAATTAATTTGTGAGATTAAGTGAAATATAGCTATATTTAAGATTAAATATCTAATATAGCTATATGTATAGATTGATAAATACATAATTATCATATTCTAAATCAGAATGGTGCATGCAAATGAAACTTGATTTCTTTTGAGCTTGTCTTGTATTAATTTACAGCATTTCATTAGCCTGTATAATTCTTTTTAACATAGTTGACTCAAATATTCTTTACACAAAAAATTTGAAATACAACACATAAAATATATTGTCTTATGTAATATGATGCATAAAACAATATATTTTATGTGTAATAATATGTATTCTCTCAAGAGATGGTCAGGTTTAGTAGATTGTATTTCGATAAATTGAATTCCAATCTAAGCAATTTCATCAATAAAACTTAAAATCTTGTAATTTTAATATGTTAATTGAGATAAATATTTCTTATGTAATAAAAAAATGAATTCCTTAACAACATTTAGCTTAAAATGATTTTCAAGGCAATGAAAGTTTTTAATCTTAAACTAGAGATGCAGACTTCACATTATTTTCAATATTATCATGCACGATGAACTCAAATAATAAACCATTGCTTTCGGCTACTTTTTATAATAAATACCTGATCATTTTCATATTTAAGCAGTTGGTAATATTACAAAGTATATGCATTATAAGAGGCACAGGAATATAAGCAATATTTTGAATTTATCTTATTCTACTTAATTGAAAGCGAAAGTCAAGACAACTCTACTAAAGTATTTTATACGAAGTTCCAAATCCAAAATTATTTATTAGTGTATTCCCTTTGTTTATATACTCAGATAATTCCCTTATGGAACTAAGGTATAATTCCTTAGTGACAAGTGAATTATTATCCTGCTTATAAATAATCAATCGAGTAAAGAGCATGACACTCTTAATCAAAATATCATGAGCCAATTCCTCACCCTTGTGTACATATAGGAAATGTTCAATTCTCTACATATAGAAAGTGTTGAAAAGGTATAATTCGAATGAAAATTTTTAGTTGTTTCTGAAAGAATAGTGTACCTTGATGAATTCTACAATAGTTTGTATCTTCCTTCTTGGACATCTAAGAGTTTTAAAAGCAATTTTCGCAAAGATGATTTATAAATCATACTTTTAGCTAGTTATTGTCTAACAAATTCAAGTTAGGCTTTATTCATTTTCTGTTTTTTCTTTTTTAATTTTCTAGAATAGTTCCAATAGTTCTTAAACTAGTGCCACAGATAGTTCCAACACCAATTGGATAAAAAGACGATCTGTATTTTCAAGTTTTTCATTTATTTCATTATCTTCAGCTCATCTGTTTCTTCACACCTAGATAAGAATTAGCTTAGTTGTGTGTGTGTGCCAGTTCATTTAGAAATTTCCTACATTCCAAAACAATTTTGTAATTAATGTTTAAGCAGTTAATAACCAATAAAGCCACTTGGATGTCACTAAATTTAAGGAACTGTTATTCTGGTAACCGTTTCTTATATTTAACAAGGCATAGTTATAGCACGTTTAAATACAGTGGCATATCTCCCGAGTGCTTTTGAGTGGTTAATTCTACAAGAAAGATATTGTGTTTCCTACAAATAAAGCTTTAATTTATTTAACGAAAAAACATTTATGATCTTCTAATTCCTTTTTAAAATTTGTTTGGAAATATATTCAGTTAAATTGAAATTAGAAAAAAAGAGAAATTGTTTTGTAAATTTTGTCAGTTCAAAATATTCTTACAAGGCTAAAAAGATAAAAAAATAGTTTTAGAACATTCAATAGGAAAAGAAAAGTATAAAAAAATGTAAAATTTTGATCAGGGACAAAATCAAAAACCATCCAACTTCACAAGTAAAATTTATATCGCTCACCTTGCTACTCTAAGCAATGTCTTTCAGCCACTTTGTAAGTGCTGAAAGGCATTCCAATAAGTGCTGAAAGACATAGTAACGTTAGCAATTTTCTAAATGAATAGCATTAAAAGATTTAATAAACGTCATTCCAAAAAATTCGTAAAAACCAAACAAGTAAAATGTTACAAATATGTAAAGTTAAGTAAACGCTTAATTTAAAATGTTACAATTTTTTTTCAAAAGAAACTAATTTTAAATAGGTATATTTTATCAATAAAAGATTCATAATTTCTAATAATAATAATAATAATAAAATAAAAAAAAACACTTAAATTTTCAATGAGCTGGCGCTGCTTTCAATTTCATGTATGATGAAGATGAAACATCTCCTCAGGTATCTAAGTTTTAAAAACATAATATAAGGGAAAAAAGTAATTGTTTTGAAATATGAAAAACTTTCTTCATTTAAATATAACTGAAAATGGATATGGATTATGGTCAATAAACATTATGAACAGTATTCAACTTTTAAATATCTTTTTAATTATAATGCAGGGCATGTAAATTTATTTTAAATAATTTAAAAGACATAGCAATATGTATAAAGAAGAAGTTCACACAGTGTCTATTCAGAAATGGAAATTCAACAAATTATTAAATATTTATAAATGTCCCCTAAGCACCAGAAAGTATTTGTGTCTTTATAATTGTAGACCCGCAAAATCCTTAACTCTTTTTTTTATTATTATTAAATTTCAGTTATAGTTAGTTTGAAATGTTAATATTACTACTGTGAACTTCTTACATTTTAATTATAATTATTTTTTCATTTTTTAATATTTTTTTAATTTTAATTATAAATATAAAATAAAACAAAAACGTTCACTATGAGGGATTATAACAACTAAATTTTGTAAATTTCAATAACAGTAACTTAATGCGTATAAATATGAAATAAGCCAAGGAAAAATTAAATTATAAACAAAATATTGTCCAAAATATAAAACAAAATAAATATATACAAATTTTATTAAAATTTCGTTTAAGAAATTGGTATAATTAAAAATAATTTTGTATATGTAAAGATGCTTTACTTCATTTCGTAAATAATACCCTTATATCATAAACTCAAAGTAATGTGCAAATATTTGCATTATTTATATAACTAATTAAACTGCTAGTAACTTTCATGAAAAATCTACTGAGAAACTCCTGCATAATGATATTTGTTAAATCAAATACTTGTTACTTAAAAAACAAGTTAAAGTTCATCATACTGATGCATTATATTTTCTTTGAGAAAAATTCTTATAATGGTATGCACATTATTTATTACTCTGAGTTTTTGCATGGGATTGTGAGTTCTTTCAGCTTTCCATAATTAAATCTTATCGGTTTTTGTAAATCTTATGTTAATATGCATGGTGTATGTGTGTGTGTGACCTGGGTTTTTTCCAAGTTTATTTAATAAATTCATTATTACCTTATTTCTGTTAGTGAACTGGAATAAGCTGTATATGCTCTCAATAGGAACATTTGCAGGTCAGCAAATATTTGCTTTAATAATATATTCCATGTAACACCGTTAAAGCTTTCATCGGCAATTTTTGTCTTTCCATGGACTCCCTTCTCAGTAACTTTTAATCACGCTGGGAAATTATATACAATAGGAAATGCAACACCATAAAATATTGCATAGAATGTGATAAAAATTGATACACAGACAGAGAGCATGCATATATAAATAAGTGATGTTATTTACAAAAAGATAAATTTATACATTGACGAAATATGCAGAAAATCAATAAGTAGTATGGCCACTTCTTGCAGCGATACAAGCAGACACTCTGCGAGGTAGAGAGTCAATTAACCTGCTGACGGTGTTCTGGGGGATAGAAGCCCATATGGTCTGAACCATTCTCCATAGGAATATATAATATATATAGGGAAAAGATGAGGAGACATCGCAGGCCATGGAAGCAACTGGATATTTTGCAAGGCTTTTCTGCTGAACTTCATCAACGTACTATCGTGACGTGAATGTGCCTCTGATGAGTACTAAGGATGATCTGCTATAGTAGCCGATTGCACCTCAAACTCCTATTCCATATTGAGGAGCGGTGTGGCGTTCAACAATAGTGATCGAATTGGCTCTTTCACCCCGATGCTTCCAGACTCTCATCCGGTGACTATCATTATTCAAACAGAACCGAGACTCGTCACTGAACACCACATTCTGCCATTCAGTAGTCCAAGTAGCTCGTTAACGACACCATCGCAATCTCTCCCTAATGTGCCTTGGTGTTAATGGTAGTCTTCGTAAAGGGAGGTATGTGTGCAAGCCATTTTCAGCCAATCATAGTGCAACTGTTCTCGCAGATATTGGAGCATCTAGAACTGGCTGCACATAGCTCAGAATGTCAAGAGAAGTAAATTGAGGGGCCGCCATAGTTGATCTTCGGATGCATCAATCCGCCTGTCCTGTGCGGTCTAGGTGGAAATGGTCTAATGCGACTATTACCATTTTGTTCATTTACCCACCTGGTACAAATTCTATACACAGTCGATGCATCTAGGCGGGTTTCAGCAGCTATACGACGGTAGGACTAACCAGCCGTACGTAAGCCTACAATTCGACCTTCCACAAAAACGTCCGTTTGCCGGATTTGTCTTCGATGTCGTCGTCCAGTCATCACTTCATCCACACGTGTCTTCAGTAGCTCCGAACTTTGAATTACTGGATTTACTAAGCGGCAAAGAGATAAGACTGTTTGCTTGTCCGCCATTTCTATCCCTTTTATCTTGCATGATAATGGCATCAACAGCTTTCATTTTATATTATTTGCATAAGATGTTCTGCTGCG
The DNA here is from genome assembly GCA_026290005.1 of Latrodectus geometricus. Lineage (NCBI taxonomy): Eukaryota > Metazoa > Arthropoda > Arachnida > Araneae > Theridiidae > Latrodectus > Latrodectus geometricus. The sequence continues at coordinate 12,547 of JAPDSC010152922.1, forward strand.
TAATCTCCGAAATTTGTATATTTATCCGACCAAAACTTCATGGTGTTGCATTTTCTATGTCAGGCAGAGTATATATCTGTTTAATCAATTTTCATGATATTTTTAGGTAGTTCAGATCATTTATCAGAATACATTTACTCTGAAGTTTTTATCTATTTTTTGTCTTTTTACCAACTGTCTATTTTAAATGGGCATTATATCCATGTATGGGGAATTTTTTCTTTGCGTGGAATAGCAAGAACATTTAACACATAGGATTTATTCAATTTTTGGAAAAGAATCCTTTGGAAATGTGTTGTTCTTGTCTTTCAAATAAAAAAGTAATCATAAATAAAAGCCAGACTCTTCTGCCATATAAAATTGGTTCTGAAGATATAATTGAAATGTTTATAATTCTGCCTCTATGCATTTCAATATTTTCAGGAGCTGAGTTTCCATACGTCAATTATTTTTCCGCCAGTTTCAATGTATATGCAGCAAGAATAAACAGATGTTAATCTGGAACAAGCCGATTGTTAAAACTAGTTGTACGTTTATTACCACAAAATATTAGATTTTTAGAACATTAATTCTCTTCGTGATTCATATTTTTGAATTCAATGATCTATTTAGCTCAAGACACGAATGAATAATGTAAATACACTGATAGCAAATTGACCTTTATAGTAAATTAATGCATGTAATATTAATAATGTGTTGCACTATAATTTCTCGTTATTATACTTTACACTTTGTATGTATTTTAGTCATCACTACCTCTATTATTCTAAAGATTTGTTAAGACTTTCTTGAATGAAACTTTTTTTTTATAGAAAATCATGATAGATAAGAAGAAAGATAAAAAAAATGTCAAAATAACGAAAGAATGCAAAGTAAAACGAATCTTTTTTATCACAAAAAAAATCACAAACTTTTAAATTTACTTTTTAAAGCTTTGTCTGACCTTTAAAAAGATATCTATCATACTCTTTAAAAATTTTTGTTAGTTAAAAATAAATTATTTCATCAAAATGAAATTAATAATAAATTAATTCATTCATGTAAATGCAGGGTAATTTTGTACCAAACATTTTACAGATTTGTTAGCAAAATATTTTTCAAATGAATAAACCTGTATGATTCCTGGTGCAAAAATATTAAGTCCTCTTTAAGTTATTTCTAGAAATGAGAGTAGTGATAACTCATACTCTGAAACTTTCAACCAATGAGGAGATATCTTATCCAAGAAGAAATAAAAAATCCAGATCTATCATCGTAATGTCTGTATTTCGATGATTTGAACTTTTTATTTATTTATTTATTTTTATTTTTTGTAGTTATATTCTTTACTCCTATCCTAGAAATTCCAATTTTTACTTAACAACAATATTTTTATATTTCTATTCTAATTAATGTAATGAACAAAATAATATGATTCCTTTGTGATATATTAAAATTTCTTTCAAATTTCTTTAATTCTCCATGAAAACCAGAAAAAAACCTTTCATAATAAAAATATTTGCTCTACTCAATCAGGTAAAAAACTTTTTAAAATAAGATATTACTTTGAATGACAATTTTAGATTTTATTAAAATATTTAAAATACTTCTTTCTACAATTTATTATGATAAAATGTTTATTTCTTAATAAAAGTATGCCAACGCTATTAGCTATTTATGCATTTTAGTATTTCAGTTGACACGAAAGTGAGTTAATATTATATACCGCAGAGCAGGTCTCGTTGGTCTAGTGGATAAGTATGTATAAATTTCAAACCTCTATGTTGATTTCGCAGCTTAAACAAGTTATGATTCTTTCCAAGTGTCTATGATGAATTCCTCTGCGCATCTGATAAATTGTGATTTGAAATAAATCCGGATTCTGAGACACATAACCAAATATTGATTTACTATTTTCGTCATTTAAAATATTATTACGACTTTATTGTGGATTTGTCATATTTATTGTGTGTGTGGGGTTTTTTTTTTTAAATCACTGTTTTATGTCTCACATCTTTGGAAAAATAAGTAATAATAAACGCAATGATTAACTAAAAAAAAATATTTCAAAAACATTTACTTAGTTAAATATATTGCAACTAAATTTTCTATCTGAATTGAAAATTTTGAAAGCACTTTTTATCAAAAATTCTTTGAAAATGTCTTGGTAAGATTCTAGAAACCTCAGTTTTGTCCATCAAATTTAATGTATCGATGGTTTGCTGTTTTAATACACCAGCTGGCTGCCTTGCGCGTGAATTTGTTCGTTAGTTTGAATGCCACCATGCACTTGATCGTTTATACTGTTTCTAATTCACCATCGACTTTAGGGCTTGATTTAATTACCCCTTGTTTGCAAAAAATGACCTCAGAACGATAAACTGATTTATAAAATGTTTTTAGTGAATAATTAGAAATAATTTTTTGATAGGAAGTTTTTCCTAGGAATAATTAATATAATTGGAGAGATATATTTAAATAAATAAATAAATTATACAATTTATATTTTCATTCAATATATTTATTATATTGTTCACTATTATTGTCTTCATCAATTTAAGTATCTATTTTCAAACATATTCTTTATTTGTACTGTGAGAAAAATTTAGATCTTTTTAAAATTCAATGATATTTACGCATATAATATACGTTCTTTAACCCCTTAATAACTATTTAGATTTATTAATATTGTAATCATAAAAATGATTTATAACATTTTCTCAATTTTTTTAAAAGTGTAAAAAATATTTAAATTTTGTACTTCATTTAAATTTATATTATTGATTTCATTTAAACAGGTAAAATTGAGTTTTTTCCTTCGCATATCAAATAGCAGGTACAATCTATAATTATAATATATGAATATTAATATATTTTTTATGTAAGTCCATTGTTTCACAAAAAATGTAAAAATTTTGTTTAAAAGAGTACATCTTTGGCTTACTAGGTAAATGTGTTGTGAGTAGTTTCTTTTTTCCCCTATGCAAAATCAAATTTATATAATTTGCACCAAAAATGTGAGTTTCACTACTTTCAAGTTTGAAATAATAAAAACTTCTGAAACACATTTAATAAGTCTTTAAGTAATTCTTATGGATTTATAAAATTTTTATGTAATTTTTTTTAACACCTATGATTTATAAACAAAAAGTTTAAAGTTGGTTTAATTTGATGATATTTAAAATTTCACATTTATTTTATTCCACAACTTTTCGCACTAATACTTTGTACAAACCTAAAATTTTACATTAATTATACAATAATAAATGAAAAATATTTTTCAACTGATATACATACAAAAACTCCTTATAGCCATGAAATAAGTATTATGATTTTATTTGAAATATTTAAAAAAAGTTTTAATGCATAGACGTAAATTGGCTTTAAATTTACATCTACGTTAAAATTTTTAAACCATTGTTCAAAACATTACGAATTTCCGGTACTTTGAGGAAACTTTGCTTCTCTTATATCAATGTTTACATCTCAAATATAGTAAATAAGTACAAAATAATTTGTATTCCTACTACCTCTGGTGATATTTTCTAGTTTTATATTATTCTTTATATCCCATAGATTTCGCTGGCAATTCTACTTTCCTATCTGAATTGTTGATATAAGGAAAGAAATAAAACAATGATGAAAATATGATTTCATAAGAAAATGATAATCATGAGAATGATAACCCATCATGCACAGAAATATAATATAATAAATAAGCAAAATTAAGCTTATGAAGAAATGTAAGATTTCATCACACTATTTATAAGCAGTCACATATAAATATGTAATAAAAAAGAAATTCAATGTGATATTTCCCACTGTTTAATTCATTCATGTCTTTGAAATTATAAAGATATCCTTTATTGTTGCTAAAATTATTTAAAATAATTATTATTCTGAAATTGATTTTAACGAAAGTTATTTTGATTCGCAAATTATTCGTGAATTTTACTAACTGTTTAACATTTAAAATTATCTTTCATTTAAGTTCATTTAAAATTATCTTTCATTTAACCATTAAATTTATCTGTCATTTAAGTTTCCTGAGTTCAACTGAAAACATTGACTTTAAAATTTGATTTAAATTTAATATTTCTGTATGGTACACTGCAGAAAAAAACATTTCTTACCAAAAATATAACAAGCTACCTAGCCGTAATTTACATAGCAAGGTATATGTAGTGCAAGAAAATGACAACATTTTCAACATTGTGTAAAATAGTAATGGTACCTAAAATACACTTAAATGAAGAACCTGAACTAAAAATTTCTTAATCACAAATTGCATTTGCATGTTGTTGCTTATGAAAATATTTAAGATGACTCGTTTAAAAAAATGTTTATCATCATGGTCCTGACCTTGATAGCGGTCAAATCCTAAGAAAGGATTGAGATTTATCGTATCATAGTACTGCTGTTCATGTCATTCAAGATCTCATGACCTACATCAGAATATGGATTTAGAACATGCATACGACATGTCATGATTGGCCACGAATTTGCTATGATTAACAGTAGAAAAAACCGATATTTTATTCTCATATTCTATATTAATTAGACAGTCACATCATGAACCTTGAGATTAGAGACAGATATTTGGAAGAGAATGAAGAATTATATGAGAAGAGTTTAACAATTCTTAGAACAGTGTGCACTGTAAGAGTCAAATATTTCAGCAACCCTCGATGCTGGATGAAGGATATGAGAAACTATAACTATGAATTAAATGATGAAGGTGTGAACAGGAAGGAAATCAAATCATGCTTTTAATCACATCCTCATTCTGTTTGTAATATCATTTTTAAGGGACACATTTTTGGTGATATAAGGAAAAACGTATATTTTCAGCGTGCCTTTGACAGCTTTATATAAGCCAATCAATTTTAATGATAACATTGGGTACCATTGAACACATGTTTCTTTCACTTCCTGTTCTCATTGGTGCCACTTTGAACTATAACTTTTCCATTACAGCTTCATTAGCTGGTATTTCTGGGATTTCCGATACTTGGGTATAAGCAAAAAATCAACAAGTATGGTGCCAATAAAAATGCAAATTAAGTAAGGGCTGTCATAAAATCATTTGTTCGATACTAATAGAGAACTAACGCAAACAAAATTAACTAAATAATGTTTTAAAATTATCAAAATGCATTCTTTTCAAATAAATTTTTTTTTACTTAAAACGTAACATTAGTGTTATAATAAATGCTACTACTACATGTGCTTTTATTTATGTGCGTATTTTATCTATTAACGTCATCAAAAATTTGTCAACATCAAGCTAACTGAAATCTAACATTTTCTGTTGTGCTAATGCCTGTGCCTCAATTCTTGGAATTCTGAGGAAAGCTATATTTCATCAAAATAATGCAAGATTATAAGTTGTGGTTACTGCAAGAACATTTTTTTTGTTACAAAAATGATTGGCTTCTGCGTCAGTTAATACTTTTTCCCATCAATAAAAAAACATGTGGCTAATGGTCGCCGAAGTTCTAGATCGTCACCATTTGCAAGTGATTAGACCCAATAAACTGAAGCATGGTGTCAAAGCAGAATAGACTAATTTCTTTTTAATCAAATGTAGAGACATATATGAACAGCTATTGTCAAGGATGATTGTTTTGTATATTGGCATTTGAATACCTATTGTTTTAAATTTTCAGAAAATATAAAATTATTTTTTATAACATTATGAATGCACCCTTCTATTATTATTTTTCTAATATATAAATTTTAGGAACCAATAGTGTTTTCTAATTTTGTACTTTGAAACAGATTTTGAGGTATTTATTTAAGTTTGTTCATTCCCTTATTTTTATAATTAAAATTGTTGGTCTGAGCTTTTTGATAATTATGAATAATAATGATTGTTATAAAAAATAAACATATGTAATACTATTTATGTGTATTTGTTTCAGTTTTATAAACTTTCCTCTATTTATTCTAGCAGCATTTTTAAATTCATTATCATTCTTTATTTAGAGTTATTTCTAAAACATGTTATTCCATAATTTTTTTATTCAATATTAAATAATTAGCAATTTAAAAATTCACTAATGTATAATAAAAGCGTCATATTCATATTATAACATATATCATACATATATTATATTTGGAATATGTAATATTATACAACAGTAAAAATTTAAAACTGTAATATAAAAATCAATTTTTTATAATTTAACTAGTTATTCTAATATGAAATGCAAGACTCTATTTCCAATGTCTCATATTTATATAAGAATCCCTATCTTAAAAATATTGCAAGGGGCAGAAAATTTTAAGATTTTCTGCAATTTTTTAGCATTTATTGAAATGTGAGTTTATCATGTTGTGGAGCAAAATTTGTAAGTATCAAAAGTTTCGTGTTTGGAATACGATAATGATTTTTTACCAAATTTCTCATAAAATAATTGATTTGATTATAAATAAATTAAAGGCAAAGTTATAATATTTATTGTATAAAACATTAAAAATGAAAGTTTCCTATACCACTTACATTAAAAATTTAACAAATGGATACATATTATTAATTAATTATTCAGCTCGGTTATATCACTCTGATTCTAAACTCGTTTCAAAAGGAATTCTACCTGATTAGCGGATACGAATCACTTAATTTCAAATAATCTGAGTTGTTAAGCTATATAATTATAGTGCAGATCCAAATCATCAGTTTATAAGGAAATATTGCACGTGTTATAGCCAAGTTTTCCATTTTCAGAATGTTGCAAATCCTCTTTCTTCGTAAATCTCGAAATGTAGATTTCTATCCCATTGATGACGATCCTTACTCTAAGATCTTCTTGTGCCTGGATAGAGACTGGGACATAAGTGTATGGAATGTCCCAAAAGAAATCAAAGTAATTAAGGTCCGAAAATCGTTAGGCTACACGCAACAGGTCTAGCACATCAAATTCACTTCCTTGGATGCTCCTCACTCGAGTAATCAACTGGATGTTACAATTCCTACTTCTCTGAAAATCCGTTGATTAACATTTACAAGTGAATTTTATTTTCACCTTTTCAAATGTAAATTTGTATGATTAGTATTTCTTCTTCTCAATCATGGTGAGATTTGTTTTCTTTTTTTCAAAGAATTGTTCACCTGTTTTAAGTTGTAGCTACTTCTGTGTGATACTGTTAATAGCCTTCTATATTTAAAAATGGAAATTTTCTAAAAAATATCAAATATATGAATCTATTGAATAAAAATATTTGAAAAACGTAATTTTTTACTGTCAATTGGGATTTAAAATAATGATATATATGCATATATATATATATATATATATATATATATATATATATATATATATATATGGCTATTTTATTGATGGAATCGGGCTTAACTATTATGAAACAATAGACAATCAAAACGTAATTATGGTTTAAATGATTTTATTCGTATTTTGTGATATTTTAATGTGTAGATCATTCTAAAATTTTTAAGACATATTTTATAATAAATAAAATTAAAACATTATTTAAACTATTTGTAAATATGAAGAGTTCTTTGTAACATATATTTTAATTCAGTTCGTTGATTGATGATTGTAAAAAATATAAAACATAGAAAAATAACAAATTGTAATAATTAAAAACAGAACAGTAATATTTAAAATTTAAGAAATAAAATAAAATTTAGGCATATAAACTTATTTCTTTCCCGTATTTCATACAATAGTCATACAGTTTTAAATATTAGCCTTGTAAGCCTTTTTATAAGATTTATCAAATTTTTCTTTGCAGAATATGATAAAACTATAACCAATAATTGAAATATATAAGCTTCGAAAGATGTGAGTAAACTTCAATAGATATGTAGATAGCTATTGGTTTAAAATTATTTAAATTGAACTTAAGAATTTCATATCATAGTGATTTCCAACTGTTTAGTGGATGAGATTCATTACCATTTTATTGATAAGATATTATTCAAAATGAATGTAAAGCTGATTTGATTGTTATTTAGTATCAATGTATTGGCCATTAGATTCAGTATCATTTAAAATTGTTTCTGAGATACTTAAGATCTAAATATTTGTACATTTTAAATGAAATTGTTTTGATTTAGAATTTTATTTATGAAAAACCTTTTAGAGGTTTGTGTGGTTTTTCTCTACATTTGAAATATATTTATCCTCAAATTTTGTATGTCAAATGTTTCAAAAAAACATTACTAACAGATTAGAATTACTATACGCCAAAACTTTAGAGTAGTTACGTTTTTTCAGACATAAAATTTAAAGACAATTTATTGTTCATTTTTCCTTTTTGCCAATTAATTTTCCTATGACTATTTTAAATTTTTTTTATTCCTCTTAAATCACTGAAAAAATATTTTTTTAAATAGATATCAGAAATCTATGGCTAGAATATATTTGTGAGTCAGTAATTGTTTTTCTCCTGAGATAGGTAACCTCAAATCTCTTCGAGTGAACCTCAAATAAATATGAAAAATTTAATGATACAACAATTCTCATAAAAATAAAAAGATTTCAACAATATTATCACTTTAAAAATATAATTTAGCATTTTTTTAGTCAAACATTCAATTCAATACTGAACAAAAAATTGAAGTGTTAAAGTTTAAATATTTTAATATATATAATCTTAAAAGATTCATATATTCATATTTCAATTTGTTATTCTATCAAAAGTCAGTTAATGTATACAGAAGAGTGAAATAGACCAGGGTCTATAATTTAAAAACCTTAAACCTATACAAACATCAACTCCCAAGAAAAGGTTTTAAGTCATGAAATGTGTGAAAGTAATGATTTGTGTAGGATTTTGAGAGAAATTGATGTCACTGTTTTAACTCAAAATATGAATGAATGAATAGAAAATCAAATATTAACCTAAATTGCTTTTCTGTAAGTTATTATGAGCTGATTTTACTAAGTTTTCAGATTTTACTCTGAAAAACTAAGAAAATTATTCAATGAAAACTAGATGCATTGCAAAGATTTTTGAATACCACGCATTTTCTCTAACTAAATGAAGTTATGAAAGACAAATATAAAAAAAGAGAACTTGTCATAATTATTTTGTAAAAGATATAAAATGTATTCTAAAGAAATGTTACTTACCGTGAACTCTTAATAATTTGAACCACTTTTCTAAAAATACTTATAACTAAATACAATTGCAAATGTTACCATCTACATGAAGAAAATTTAAATGAACTATTATGTAAACGATATTATTTTCAAAATATAAATATATTGAAATAATCAAAAGGATTTTCTCAAAAAATATTGGATGAATTTGAGGTTATATTTCAGTCAAATTTCCTAATTTACAATTATAGAGTAAACTTCCACATCCTGTACATGAATATTATAATAGAAATATATTTCTTATATTTATAAAGATATTTCTTAATGGATATACAAAAAGATAAAAGTGAATGTATACATAAAAATATAAGATAGAAATCCTTAAAATTGTTACTAATATATGAGTTACATGCAAATATTTTACAGTCAAACTTTTCAATCACTAAATTTTAAGAAATCAGAAAAATTAATAATACTGTTATAAGAAAGTTAATAAAAAGAGAAATTTAAAACAAATAAACATTCCTATTTTAAAATACGAATATTATAAAGCTGAGATGATTCTGCCATTCAATATTTCTGAGGATAAAAATAAATAATAATTCATGTTATGATTTTTGTCTTTCATCATGTAGTAAGCAATAAACTACCTCTCTTAAATTAAAAGGAAAATTATTATTTCAATATATCTTATATGGTTTCGTTTCTTAAAAAATCAGCAAGTTTCTAAAAGGGATGATTCTTGTTTCTGCAAAACAAACAGATGAAATATATTTGATTAATATGGCAAAATAATTTAAAATTCTTGTAAAACATGTAAAGCTATTGTTTCTTGATTGATTAAAGTCAATCAAGTACTAAGTTCTCCAATCTTTCTTGGAAATCCTTAATTTGAAATAGCATTAAAGATTAATTTCATCAATAAAAAAAACTAAATGATTTTTTTAATCTAACTAAAATGCTTCTGAAATATTCTTTCATTAAGAAACTCTCAATAAATTGAAAAAAGGAGGAATTGTAAATTTAAATAGATCTTTCATCTAATTTTATGATAATAAAGAATGATTAAATTTTGTACCAAAGCTAAGCAATGCTAACGAAGCATAATTAATGTAAAACTTATTTATTTGAAAATATTTATTAAAATTTCGAATAAAAATTCATATTTTTCATTCATAGAAAAAATATGATGATAAATATTGAAAAATATTCAGTTACATTTTGTATTATAAATAAGGAATAAATAGTTATAAACTTTTTAAATTCATTTTAGATGCTTTTACTTGTGTTAGATAACGTTTCAGCTATTTAAGAGTATTTATTGTGTTCTGACTGGGATATGATGGATAAAATGTCTTCCTGTGCAAGAGAGCTTCTTCGGAAGGCAGATATCTTGTCAGTGTATCAATGAAGAATTATGTTCTTATTTTCAGATACAAAAGGAAGGTTAATCATATCAGAGATTCAACTTTTTAATTTTTTCAAAGTGCATAAATTTTGAAATTCTTGTGAATATTTGTACTTTTTTCGATAGTTTTATTACTGATTTAACGTGATTTCTTTAATTACTTAGAATAATTCATTTAAACATCATTATAAACACATAACAGATATTGAATGAGGTACTATTTTAAATACAAAATGAGCATACAAATTTTTCATGCAAATATATATTTATTTTTATACAGTTTTTTTTACACAAATATATATTTATTTATATCATTATAAAAATGTCCAAGAAATCAGTGTTAAAATGTATCTATATCTTTACATTATTAATAATATTTTGTAATTTATATTGCTATAAAACGTATTGACTTTTTATTGAATTTATTTAATTTTTAATTTAATAATAATTGTGAAAAATATAAGCATGTATTCACAAAAAAACTAAGATCACTCAAAATCGTCTCTATAATCACGAACTGAAATAAAAACATTTTTCCTTGTTACTTTTCATCATATATTAAAAGTAAAAAGAAACAAGTGGATGGATAAAGATAATTAAATTACACAAAACCATGAAATAATATCAGTTTCATTTAGGAATACACTTTTCAATCAAATATTTCAAATCTTTACTAATTTTTTAGGTATATTTGTACTACAATGAACTGATAAATTAATGAAGCAAATATAGTTACATCTTTAAAATTACAAATACTTTAACCTCTTTAGAAATCAGGTATGCATTCTTAAATAATTTTCTCTTTTACTCGAGACATGGTTACACCTTCTTAGTCAAAAACAAGTCATAAACAACAAGGTTAATATAAAAAATTTCACAAAAATCTCTACTTTCCCTACTAACATTTCAGAACCACAGTTGCAATTCGCTTTATTCTAGTGCAAAGCGAGTTCAGTCGTTTGCATATCATAATTTGTAACATAATTTCCTGAGAGAGATGTGCTACCCAGTTGCAGCAATTTTAATTGCCAGAAAAATGTAGATATATGTACATCTATGTATACTTATTATTACATTCTTCTCTTTAAATCTCTAATAGGAAAACAGAAAAACGACTAGTTTAATGACATTATCTAGTTTTAATGATTAATTTCATGAAATCATCTGCATAAATTAATAGTTCCTATTTTAAATAACATTGCAGTAGTAGTTAAACATAATATTTTAAATCAATAATTTATCTTAAAATAATGCCATAGCTCATTGAAAGTTTTAAAACATATGATTTGTCTTTGAGTTTCTGATTAAGCAGGTATATCGTTCAGGTTTGAATAGTATCAATATAATATGTTTAAAGAGCTGTTAATCTAATTTCTACCAATGCCCTATTTATCTATACACCACAACATGTTGAACATAAATAAATGAAATACGCAAAGAAGTACTAAAATTAAAATTCGTAGAACTTACTAACATAAATTTGTAGGAAATTTGCACTTACTGGTTTATATACATTATCTAAAATATCCAATTTTAATGTGTAACCATTTATTGTTATTATGATAAGTAGGAAATAACAAATTTTAAAATACAAACAAACATAATTCTATGAAGCAAACTAGCTTGCAATATTTTCTGTGAGTGAGAATAAATTTCTTGATTAACTTTCCATAGTATAACATGAGAAATCTGAGATTATTTTACCATTGTGCGCTGAACATAATAATGGCTGAGAAAGAGAAAATTTGTCACATACACTTTCTTTAGATGACAACATTGACCTCAATATGTTAAAATAACACTATCGACAAAAGATGATAATGACTAATTACCAATTGATGATTAGAAGCTTAAACTTGTGACTTCTATTATAAAATTCGTTATTGGATAATTACACTAACTACCTATAAGCATTTTTACATGGCAAGAATCATATATTATTGTTTAAGTTTCCCAAATTGATGAAACATCAATTTGGTGAAATGATTAAAAACTGGATATACGAATTTTTAATCAACGTATGTATAAATTCAATCCAAATATATTTATAGAACACTATATTTCTTGAAAATTGGTATAATTGTGTGTGATGACTTGAAATATCATAGATATTCACTATTGATTCGTATAGATTAATAAAAATAACTGAAAACATTATCATATTTTTTCTTTTCCTTAAAAGGATCAATCAACAAGATTTGCATTATACTAAGAAGACATTTATTAACACAGAAAATTTGTTAATAAATTGTATGCATCTTCTAATTTGAAGTGATGATATCACAGGATAATGTCTATTGTATTTTCATACCATTAAATTTTAACAAAATGTGATTAATTTATTTTATGTAATCATCTACATACTCTCGATACTCAAAATCTTGAACCTGCCACAGATGATAGTATGTTTTTCTATGTACCTCTATTCATTTCTTCTTTTATAGCCATCATCAAATAATTAATATGAATTTTGCATTATTGAATCATAAAAATATATCTTATTCTGTCATTTTTATTTCCTAGATAAGCGTTTTCATGTTATATTTCTGTTGCTTCTCAATACGCAAACCTTCATATTTCATAGTTAAATTAAATTGTATTGAAGATATTCAAGATTAATAGGTGAAGATTATACTATAATCACTTATTAAAGTATTTTAAAATTTTTATTACAATTAACCAATAAAGTATTTATGAATTAAAATAATTGAGTGTGCTATTAGTCACTCCCATTAACTATAATTCATTAAACTTTCTTGCAACAAAGAAAAAGAATCTACCACAATTATTTTAAAGAATACTAGACAAAAACTACAATACAATTAAATTTGCGTGATGCTCCATTGCCCAAGAAGGAACTAGATATTCCCAATGGATTAAATGATTTGTTTTACCTCTACACCTCGTATTCTCTTTAGTTTCCCTTTTTATAGTGTAATAAAGTAAATTTGATTCAGAAATTGACTGCAAGAAACGAGAAAGCATGCTAATAACTGAATTTATATCTATGCTGACTTACTAAAATTTTAAGAATAACTGCAAAATAATGTAATTTTGCTTAATTAATTTTGAAATTAATTATTTAGCTGAATTAATTTTATAGGGATATAAATGTTTCATATATTTAATAAATCCATAAGTTTGACTACTGTTAATTACTAATATACGTTATCCGATTCAACTTGAATTTCTGAAACAGTTTCAGCATTTTAATTTGCAAAATAAGGCGAAAAGTCCTCATATTAAATTTTGATTCATAATATGATTTCGAGAAGCATCTGAATTGAAGATCATTCTTAATACTGAGAAGTTGAAAAAGAGGAATAAAATTTAAGATTTCTTTAGCTAAATAATTAATTTCATAAAAAAATTATATAATTAATAAAATAATAATAATTTACAAAAGGAATCTAGAAATTAAAAATTTGTAAAAAATTATCTCAGTAAAAACAGATCTCTGTGATTGTCAGATGAATTTTTGTATCGGTATTTCTTATGGTCAAATATGCATCAATAAAACGAAGTCTAATATTCTACTTACCATGAAAGTTTGTACAAACTTTTACGAAAGAAAAATGTATTTTTGCTAGTGATAAAACTAACTACGAACTTAATGTGTACTTCAAATTTAACAAATTTTAGAACTCACTATATATAACGAATAGGGGAAAACAAAATATTTTTCAAAGAAATTTTATTAAAATAAATTATTATTTTAACCTCTTGCCAATCTCAAAATCACAAATTACAATAAATGAATAAGATAGTGATTTAATTATTTCCTTAAAAAACAATTTTTTATGTAAAATATTGATTGTTCCTTCAAAATTACATTTTAGTTATCTCTACATACAAATTATCCTTATATTTTATAAATAAAAACAATAATATTATAATAATGTAACATAAACTATATTTGTAAAAATTTTTTAAATTCTTTAAAATAAAATTAATTAACTCGAAGTTTAATAAAATTATGAGGTACAAATACTTTATAAGGTTACGTTCTACTCGTATCATTTTTGAGCACAATAATATAAACTATAATATGTGTGCATACTCTTCATTAAACAACAATTTAAGTAATTATTTTAAAATCTTTCATTAATGACTAAACAATGTTTTTTCTTTCACAATAAACTAATATTCAAAATAAATTTATTACTGTAACTGAATTGAATTACTGCGTAACTGAATAAATTATAATTTAAAATAAATATTTTTTTTTATTTTTCTAAAGTTCAATATAATTATGTTGGTAATAAAAGCACAGAATTTTCAACACTGATTTGAAATAAGCAATACATCCTTTTATTTTCCTTTAAATGGAACAAGCAAAATGACTATAATGTGTTAAAAAATATGAAAAATATAATTTAAATATAAATGTGTTTAACTTTCTGAACCTCAGTAATAACATGTATTAATTTTATTAAGTACATAATATCTTATTATTTAATTACATTAAATAGTTTTATAAATGTAGA
>JAPDSC010152922.1:39249-65798 GCA_026290005.1 Latrodectus geometricus
ACTTTTCAAACAAATCACGTAACAACGTATTGCATTTCTGAATTGAGTGCCATAATGCATTTTTCAACATGCGCACTTCTGTTTCACAAATATTTCAGTACACAACAAAAGCAAACGATATTTTTACAATATGTAAACACGATATAATATTATTCATAGCGTAAGCCATTATGTTGAAAACGAAATCTTGAGCGATGAAAGGACAAGATGGGTGCAGAGAAGGGAGACGTCGAAAGGAGGGATACATTTCTCATGAATGTCACGAACATGTCGGGATATCCATCTTATTCAGAAGTCAATCGATGGCAACACGCTTTTTTCTTTCCTTTTATCGTCTGCTTTTTTAAAAAAGCCGCCAACAAAGAGCTCGAGCCCTTTTCAACCCTTTCAACGTTGCTAATACGTGATCAAAGGGTCAAAAGGGAGGAAAAATTAACTTTTTTATTGTAATACTTGAGATATTTATTGGATTACCTAAGCTTTGTAAGATTTTATTACGAATTTATTCGTTAAGTGAATGAAACTAACGGCTTTGTGTTGAACAGTAATGGGAATTTGTTTTAAGAAAGTGATAGTTTTTTATGCTTCTTCTGAGAAATGCTTATAAAGAAGAAAATCTAATGTCAACATGTTTTTCATTTTATTAAATTCATTTATAAAAGAATAAATTTTATTGAAAATAATCTCCACTGTTTAAAATCATACATATTATATTTTTGGTTGATAAATATATGATAATAACCGGAAAACTATAAAAAAGAAGTTGAATACAGAAAAGTGAAAAAAAGAAACATGGCAAATTGGATAACAACAATATGGAAATTCATAGCGTACATTTTATTAAAAAAATTTAAAACAGAAATAAAAAAACAGAAAGACTGAAGAAAAAGAACTGATCCTTATATATTTATATACTTTGACATTTTGTTCGACATTTTCATTATAAAAAATACAATATTTTCTGTTAAATATAAATGATACAATTTTTGCAGAAAGTAAAATTTTTATCATTCGTATAAAAATGAAATATAAGATTAAAAATGATAATTTATAGAACAAAAAAATCCGTATTTTTCTATTACAAGAATTACAGAAGTAATTATATAAAATAATAAAGGACGAGTATACATTCAAGAAAACTAATACTATTGATAATTTAATAACATGATAGTGAAAATAAAAGTATGTTTTAAAAACAATTTTGCTACGAATTGAAAAAGAATAAAATATATCTAACCTTTTATAGAATATAAAGGGCGTCCTTGATGAACTATTTTCACGTTTTATTTTAAGAATTATAAACATTATTTGGATTCTAGTGGTAGAATAGATAATTAATATGCTAATATAATTTACAGATTCTTAGTTTATGGACTTCCAATAATATTAATACGGAGTACTTATTTACACGTTCATGGGTATAACTCTCTACCATTTGACATGATATATCTACTTATGGGGTAACTACTAATAATTATACACAAAAAGTAAATTTTCAAAAAATTTTACCATATAAACTTTTTGTCAATTTGTAATAAGATACTCTCTTTGGAATAAAAGGAAGGTATCTGGTTAAGTCACTTATGAATGACTAGCGCTGTGTTTTTGCATTTCTGCGTTTTGGAACTGTCATAACAAGAACTTTTGAGTTGTCCTGACCATCCTCTTTATTACATGTTAATATAGTATTATATATCTAGTGCTATAAGCCATCACTATAGATACGTTTTCTCTGAAAATGTAATAATAGACTGTAAATATTAAAAATCTATTACAATATCGACAATGGAATATAAAATTTTAGCACTCACAAATAAACTAGGAAAAAGTTCATGATTTTCAAAAAATATCAAATTGAAATATTTTGTAAAGAAAAAATGCTCATTTTGCCATTTGGTATTATTACCCAGAGGACGATGAGCAATGGGAAACAAAAAAAAATTATTAAAAAATAATTCCCTTGTATTCTGTATACAAATATATATTTATTGAGAGTTACAGATAAAAACATTTTAGCAACAAAAATTAAAGTAATAAATGGAAAATCAAAAATAAGTCATAAGTATACGACAGTAATTTACTATTGTCAACTCAGCAAAAATTTTAAGAAATTAAAGTAAAATTATTTGCTAATTTCTCCTACTTTGTCTGTAACTCTATATGTTTTTCTATTTATTATAAATTGTAAAATATTAAAAAAACGTTATGTAGAATTTGATCATTTATTAAGAAAATTAGAAGCAGATGATACTTAATACATTTGAAACAAAAATGTGAGAAAAAATGTAAATAAATGCAAAGACAAACTGATTCAAGAATTTGATAAGATTTCATACATATTTTGAAGAATTATTGGTATAACGAAATAAATTTTACAGATGAAATTCATTAATCAAGAATATATAGGTATTCAAAAAGTATATTTATAGTACATTATTATTTATAGTATGTTTTGCAAAGAAATTTTAAACATTGTTTAATAGCAAAAAATAATGTTTCAATGGTGCTTCATAAAGTCATCGAAGTTTTTGGTATGCTTAGATTTACCTCTAGCATTTTTTATTAGGGACAAGACATTATTTACTAGCACAATATTTGCTAAGAATTAGGTAAATAAGATAGATATAAGAATTTGTTTATTAGTATTGTCTTAAACTAAATTAAGATGTTCGTTATATATTTTTCTATCTACTTTGAATCAGATACATTGTTTCATTGAATTTTCACTACAACTTATAAACTATGAGAAAATTTAACTGCATTTAAAAACTAAATGGTGATAGAAGACAGCGAAAACAAATATCAGAATATATAGTCTGATATTCATATTTGTAACAATATCTAAAATTTGAAAAATAAAGTAATTCAAGTAGATGATAAACTAAACTCAGGTATCAAACAAAGTAACTAAAGTAGTAAAATACATAAATATTGAAATTATATTTGACTATTTTTCTGTGGATAAATAGTTAAACATAAATTTTTAAAATTGAAATAATGCTGTTCTTGTAAAATTTTTAGTTTATTTTTTCTGAAAGATAGTACAAAACTCTCTTCACAGTTTGCATTTATACTAGACTTAATAGTTTTAATCAAATATATTAACTATTGAAGTTTCCTGCTTTTAGATTAAAAAAATATTTTATTTGTAGTTACAAAATTTAAATAAAATTCATATATATGTATGTATTATTAAATATAGATAAATTAAATATTAAATATAGATAGATTTATAGTATATATAGATGTATATATACTATAAATAAATATATAATTTGACAATAAGATTTGTATTGCATTTCAACTTATATAAACATTCTAATTTGGAATTATTTGGGTATTTTTTGGTTATTTTAAACATTTAAACTTTTGCATGACTAATAAGCTGAATAAAATAAGCATAGATTTATATTTTTAGTGGTAAATTTTGAAAAATAAACAAAATACTATTTAAATAAATCGTAACATCAAAATATATCAAATAAAAATTGTGTAAAATATATTCTGGCCAAACATAAACTGAAAAATTCTTTTTGAAAATACGATGTAAAATATAATTTGTAACGAAACTATTTTATAATATTTTTGGGGTAAAAAGAATAGAATGTCAGCAAAAGCTGTCACAGGGAGTCAAATACTACTCATGAAATGAGGTGTGATAACATGTTCCCGCATTAGATTTCATAAATTATTAGGCTCTTTCTTTACCTGTAATTTTATAGCTATGTTACTTATTATAATCTGTTACAAAGGGCCTTAAAAATAATTAATGTCAAGAACTAACTGATTAAACGAATTTATTTTTATTTATATAACAATAACAAATTTATATAAGATATATGATAGATATTCTTTTATGCAAATTTTGTTAGGAAACTCATCAAAATGTATCATCGATAAGTAATTAAAAATTCTATTTTATATAAACACATTAGCAAATTAATGAAAACAATTGTTTCATTATATCTTAAATCTTAAAACAAGAATGTAAAAAAAAAATTGTCAAAACTGTAGATAAAGAATGTATTGATTTAAATCGATTTCAATGGAAAATCCTGAAAATAATTGTGTTGATCGTTTGTCCAAACATTCACTTTGATATCTACGTCTTCTAACGAAGTTTAATTATTGTTATTCAATGTTATACTAAAGTTATCCTATCTTATATTTATCTAGTTTTGAAATGCAATTAGCTAGAAATTCCTCTTTTAAAATAGAGATTTCAACGAATTGTGATTGTTGTATATATCTTTGAGAGCGAACTTTGACTGCTTAACTTATAAATAAAAATTGCACTGTCTAAGAAAATTTAAATACATTTGAACATGCATATCATTTCTTCTGACCGCCCTTTGCCACATATTTTTGGCAGTAGTTTTGTAGCTGACTTTAGAAATATAGTAGAAATCGACATGATATTTCAATTGCTTCTTAGTAACTTTACTCTGAATCTAAACACGACTGAAAATTTTAAAAAGAAATCATGCTATTTTCTACTAATTCCATCTAAAATCGCTTGCCTCATGGATATTATATTCCAGTTGAGTTCAAGTTATAATTCTGATGAAGTTTCCTTTATATTCTATTAAATCCTCAAGTTATTAATGTTTCTTAAATATTCTATTTTTTTATTTTATAAATTAATATGATTTTGATGCAGACTTTGTATTTAACTTTAAAATTCATCATTTTATAATATTTGTCATATTTTATAATCACATTGAAATGTAGGAAGTGTTTTTTTTATTTTAATGAGATATTTCGCTTAAAATAAATATTTGCTTAAAAATGTTTTGCTATTTTAATAACAAATTTTTTTTTCTTTCTAACTTAAATATATGTTCGAAACATTTTTGTGCTTATTTTAATATTTTGATTTACAGTGAATTTCATTCTTAAACATTTTCTCAAATGATGATTATTGATTATTGCCATAATGTCCATGTTTTAAGAAATATATCAAATCAAGAGCATTTCATATAATATTATAAAATATAATTTAAACTAGGGCTATATATATACTAACTTATTTAAAGAGCATCAAGTTAATGCATTTAAAAATAAAAAAACCGATGTAAAGATGTCAATTAAAAGAGTTTTATCCTGTATTATGATATCAAATTACATTTCAATAAAATTTTCATATTAATGTAACTTTTTTAAGACTGAAATATTTGTCTGTATTTAAAAAAATATTATGTAAGTAATAAATAGTTTATTGAAACTTTAAAATAATTTTTTTTTCATATCAGTAATTAATTTTAATTTTATTTATTAGCGAATGAAAAACAATTGATTTTACTCTGATCATTAATTAATTAACATATTTCTTTAGATCATCCGTAACTTTAGGAAAGGAAACAAATTCTTCACTTAATTTCATAAAATATTTCGTATGATATTTATAATTACATTTTAATTAATTTTTTAACTAACGTTTTTCTTTCCATTGATTGATTTTAATGAATTTCATTAAAAAGTGAGATTAGAAAAAGAGAATTCTGTTATAAGTACGCAGTAATACAACAATAACCCCAAATATTTCTTAAAATATTTTATTAAGCAATTGGGTTTACTTAGAACCTTTATTACTTAAAACTTTCTACTTTTCTTTCCGTAAAATTAACAAGCTGGGTAAAAAAATTTTAATTAATTTATCGTGGTAAATTAAAACTGAAGTAAATAACAGATCATTTTAATGTTTTTTTTTCAACGTTAAATAACTTGATTATATTTTACGGTTCTCTGAATTATTAACTAACTTAGGGCATTCCAATTTGATGTGCTGTTTAATTAATAGAGAATAATTTTCTGCAGAAGTAGCATACTTCAAGCCTCATATTAATTAATCACTGCCTATGTTGCTAAATAATCAATTGTTTTTATTTTCATTTATATTCCTTTTCTTCATATTTGTTTTATTTCTGTAACACATTGGACTGTTAATTTCATTATTAGATTTGATTACATTTATTACAGAAAAGAAGCCACGCTTAAATTTAATTTTAAAAACACTAAGTTCAAGTCGAAACTATTAAATTAATTCAATTCAATTGTATACAACATAATTTGGAGATTTTTACATAAAACTCATTAATTTCTACAAAACATTTCAAATAAAGATAGCTGCTGATAAAATACATAAAATTTATACTAAAATTTTCTGATGATTTTTTAGACAAGTATTATACTACACCCCACGATAAAAGTACAAAGTTTTAGAAATTCATTGTAACGTATCTGAGTGGATAAACACAATGTCATTTTTTGTACATCAGTACAACTGTGAGATATTGATCAAAAAGGAATAATGCTATCTTTATTTACAAAAAATTTATAATTTAGTTAGTAATTACAAAAGAAATGCTACAAATTAATTTTTGAAAGTGAAAAAGCCATGCAATCTAAGAAGAATGTTTCTTGTAAGTGCATTAGTTTAACCATAAATATTTTCCATGATAATTTTGAAAATATTTTTAACCTATTTTAAATAAAAGAAACATTTCTTCATAAAATTTCTTTTACTTTACCCAAAATTATTTCTGTGTTGTGTATATTTTCCCTCTTTACCTAACGAAATAAATTTCAGTTCTAAAACTCGTACGACAGTAATTTTGAAATATTTTTTTAATTAATAAATTTGTTTAATATAATATAAAATATTTGGTTAGCAATAGCCTCACTGTAATAATCTATGAGCAGAAAGTGCAATACTCGAATTTTTTTTTATTCTCAAGCATTGTCTAACCCCATTAAACTTCATATTGAACTCCTCTTACAGAACAGAAAATGACCATGTCTACTTCATAATTGAAATCAGTAACATCTAAACAGAATGGTTGATGTTAAAAGACATAAATTAAATTTATCTTGAATCTCACCATATACTCCATGATTCTTAACTTTAGAAAAAGTATTGTATTAAATATTTCCCACTCCACTGACAGAACAGGAATCAACCATGTCTATTTAATATTTGAAACTAAAGGTATCTGAGTAGAGAGGCTGGTTTTAAAAGATAAAAATTAATTTTCTGAGATAAAACAAATTTCTTTGTGAAGGCAGCACAAAAACTTTAATTTATGCTAATAACACAATATCCTGTACCTTTCTGAATACAATTGTACCTATCTGAGTGCCTCTTTAGTGACAACCTACCTGAGGTCGATATTAAATTTTAGATTTAAACTTATGAGCCCATTCGTTAGGTTTTAGATGCATAAAAAATAATAAAATATAAAAATATGCATAAAAAAATATATGCTTTATAATATATAAATAATATATATATATTATTTTGTTTGAAAAATCATGACTTAAATAATTTGAAGCTTATAGCAGGGTTTGAGAGTGGCTGGGACATTGTTTAATGTTGTCTGGTCCGTGGGAAAGCTGAAAAAGGCATCACAATGAAGTAATTGTCTTTACATGACTTAAATTTCAGATTTTCTGATCGTAATTGAATGAAAAATAATCCCATTGGTTAAAATATTCGTTGGCAAATGTTTGGAAACCATTCTTAACCATTCATGGAGTGAATGTTTATATACATCTTGATAGCATAGAAGCTCTTCGAAACAATTCTAATAAATGATTTAAGCACTTAGATAACCATACATATTCGATCATGCATAATTACAACCTCAACCATACAAGGCATATCATTATAAGAAATCTCAACACGCATCACAAAAGTACACAAACCCCTTTTTTTCAGTGGTATAAAATGCACAATAAATATTGCTCCAATGACAAAATTATTCAGTCGAAATTTAATAATTAGGTGATTTTAGATGATTTGTAGAACCAAAGTTACTTGGATTGTGCAATGCGTGATGGCTAAATGTCAAAGGATATTAATAGGTATTCCATTACTTTTGCCATTCACATTTAGGTGAACGGCAAAAGTACTTTAGTTTAGGTCAGTGTTTCTCAATCTTTTAGTATTCACGGCCCAATTTTCAATCATAATTTTCATCGCCCCCCCCCTCCCCACCGCGTACAATAAAATATATACAATAATAATGTATTTTGAGTATTTTGGCGCTAAACCTACATTACAACCTTAATATTAAACTTTACAAATTACCAAGAATACCGAAATTTATTGACATTTTGCAACACCGATCCTCAGCATTGAAAAAACAAGAATCCTATGCTTTTTTATTGCTCTTGCGTCCCGCCATGTCGGGCATTCTCACGGTTTTGCGAGAAGTTTCGATTTGTCTGGAATTTGTCTGGTCAGCAAAAAATTATGCTAGGAGCGTGCGCTGATGTGAACAAATATTTTCTCATAGGGAGAAGGAGAAAACTCTATGACGCCAATTTCAATTCCAGACAATCTCATTCGAGTCGATCCTTCTATCGCTAGTGAATCTATTCTGAATGTGTATATTCTATATATTTTCGTGTAATTGCAATTCACCGTATTAAATATTCATGGCAGCAGACTTATGCAGAATCATGGATACATTTTTAAGCGGGCGTAAGCGAGCATTAGACGATAGACAAGCATCAACAAGTACACAGATGAGCGTGGTTCCGAAAATAAAATCAAGAAAAATATCAAAAGTACTTAAATTTTGGGTTCACTAGTACTGAAGTAAATGAAAAAGAAAGGCCCCTGTGTATTATTTGCTCAAAAATGTTGGCGACAGACAGCATGAAACCTAATAAAATTAAACGACATTTGGAAACGCTTCATAGTGAGTACGTAAACAAACCCAGAGAATTTTTCGAATTAAAATTAAAATCATATGATAGCAAAAATCATTGTTTAAAAAAACTTTGTCTGTAAATGAAAAAGCTTCAATTGCCTCTTACAAAGTTTCATATAAAATATCCAGATGTAAAAACCTCACACCATTGGTGAAGAGCTTATTTTGCCAGCCACTATTGATATTGTAGAAATTATGTTTGGAGATAATTTTGCAAAACAAATGCAGTCTATACCTCTTTCAAATGATACTGTTGCCCGTCGAATTGCTGATATAGCTGAAGATGTGGAGTGTCAGCTTTTGCCGAAGTTGAGTTGCAAATTGTTTTCATTATAACTCGATGAGGCGACAAATAGTAATAAAGATGCTCATTTCATTGCCTATGTTAGATTTTGTGATGATTTGTCAGTAGTAGAAGAATTACTTTTCTGCAAATTAATAGAATTCAAAGCAATAGCACTCGCTTTATTTGCTATCTTAAATGATTTTATGAACGAGGCAAACATAGAATGGAAAAATTGCGTCGGAATATGCACGGATGGTGCTCGTTCTATATCAGGAAGATTCCAAAGTATTCAAGCACTTGTGAAACAAAAATCGCCACAGTGCGTCTGGACACATTGCATGATCCACAGAGAAGCTTTGGCTTCCAAAGAAATGAGTCCTGGTTTGAATATTGTGTTAACTACGGTTGTAACCGTAGTAAATTATATAAAAATGAGACCCCTGAAATCAAGAATCTTTTCCGCACTTTGTAAAGACATGGGTGCAGTACATTCAGCGTTATTATTTTATTGCGAGGCAAGATGGTTATCACGAGGGAAATTTTTGCAACGTGTTTATGAATTAAGAGAAGAAATCGCCGTTTTCCTAGAAGAGGAAAACAGACCGGAAGCTGAGAATTTTCGCGAAAGTTTATTTGTGTTGCAATTGAGCTACATGGTCGACATAATCGAGAAATTAAATAACTTGAATCTTCAACTGCAAGGAGCAAATACACATATATTGAATACGAGTGATAAAGTGAATGTTTTTTGTAGGAAATTGGAATTGTGGAGAAGAAATTTAAAGCAAGAAAGCTTAACAATGTTTGCAAATTTGAATGATTGTATTAAAACTTACAAGGCTGAAGAACAACATGTAAAAGTTGTTTTTGTAACCATTGAAAATCATTTAGCAATGCTAGCAAAGAATTTTAAAAAGTACTTTCTTGCTGACGACAAACTGATATCAAGTTACAAGTGGGTGAGGGATCCATTTCAAAATACTCCCGAAGGACTCTCAATCGAAGAGGAAGAAACCTTCATAGACTTCATGGCAAGCGGCGAAACCAAAAGACAATTTAGTAATAAATCACTCTTTGAATTTTGGGCAGGAGTGGATGATGAGTTTTCTGCACTAAAAACAAGGGCATTTCGCATTCTACTACCATTTTCAACATCTTACCTTTGTGAAACTGGATTTTCTGCGGTGGCTTCTTTGAAGACAAAATATAGATCTCAGCTAAATATAGAAAAAGAACTGAGAGTGTCCATTTCTAATATTAAACCCTCCTTCGAAATACTTTGCTCTGAAAGACAGGCCCAAGGAAGTTACTAATAATTTTAAAATTTGTTTCTAATTTAGTAAATTGTTTTAATTTAATAAGTTAATTATTAAATATGTCGAAATGTATTTTGTTTTGTATGTGTGTGTGTGTTCTTTCCTTTCAGTCACTTAATCAATTTTTTTAAATAACATTTTCTCTTGGATATGCTTGCGCCCCCCTATTAGTGTGCTCGCGCCTCCCTAGGGGGGCGCGCCCCACAGGTTGAGAATCACTTGTTTAGGTGTTAAAGTTTACTTTAAGTATTATTTAGTTTATTTTTAAAAAAAAGTTCTGAAATACATTATAAGAATACACCACCTTAAGGACATAAGCAAAATAGAATGCTTCAATTTATTGAAAATTAAAAGCATTATTATTTTTGTTTCATTTTATTTCAATGGTGTTTGAAATCAATATTTGAAAAATAAAGTTCATTTTCTAAAATTCTTTTATTAGCATAGTATGATTATTATGAATTATAAGAAATAGCAAGAAATCATTACCATTGATATGTTTATTTTTTTAATTTAAAAATTTATATTTAAGAATATATTTATGAAAAAAATAATTTTGTCTTTCCTAATCATTTTATGTTATGCAATGCTTATACTGATTCTTTGAAACATATACTTTTTGCATCTAATAAATTTTAAAATTATTTCAATTTTGAAGTACACAGAAGAAATGTCGAAAGTTTAAAATTATTTTTAAACATTCTGCAATACAAATATCTTTATATATAGTTTTTCATACAATTTTTAAACTCAGGAAATCAATTAAATAAAATGTGAATAACGGTAATTAAAAAGTTAAAATGAAAGTGAAATTTTATAATTTATATTTTAAGTAAATTTTGAAATGTTAATCGACATACTATTTACTGCTTTATCAAGATTTGAAATTAATGAAACATGCTTAAAAATTAAAACTTTAATTTTTTCATTTTTTCTATTTGATTGAATTGGCACATTCCTTTAAACCACATATTCCACTTAATTGTATATAAATTTATTTTTAAGCAGATTGAAATAATACGTTTGTTAAGCAGACCCTCACATTTTTTACAAACACATTTCCTTTCTTTCCTTTCCTTTATTTACTTCAACTTTTTAAATTTTTAAAGAGTTACAAAATTTTAATTATTGCAATCATAAATTTACTCGTCATTGTTATGAATCCTTTCAATAAATCAGAATAGCATTCTACTTCATACATGTTAGCATATTAGAGAAATATTATTTTACAGTATCAAATGGATTCTATCTGCGTGAGAGTAAACAAGTGGAATGATGATTTAATAGACATTATAGTGTTCCAATATAATATATTTCACAAAGTATCTCTATGTCTTCAATACAACAAGCCAGTTTGACAGAATTTGGGGGTAACTTAGTAATTTTTTCTGTGTTATAATGTGTGGTTTCAAATTTTAATAGAAACATTATTTTAGTTTATTAAATAATCTTAAAGAAAATTAATTTAATTGGCTCTTAAATTTCATGAAACCGGTTACTATAATTTTGTTTGCAGATTTTTATACCATTCTTCTGAAAATATTTTTTAATTTAAAGAAATTCTAAATTGTTTATTACTCTTTAATCTCATTTTGTTTCCGACTGCTGATTTGAAGAAGGCATGCTGTAGCGGATTTATGAACAGCTAAATTAATGACTAGAACATCAACAATATTACAATATATTGTACTTTATTTGTTTTAATAATATTAAGAAAAATTGTTTCATTATTAAGAGGGCTCATAAAATTTAGTAAATCTGTTGGTATAACGTCTGCAGATTTTTCATATTACCTTCCTCAAAATATTTTTATTTAAAGAAATTTTTGATTACTCTATAGTCCTATTTAGCTCAAGAGTGCTAATTCGAATAAAACATGCTATGACGAATTCATGATGGCTAGAGCATCAACGGTTCACCTAAAAATTTTATTTTTTAAATAAATTGTAAATTGAATTCATTTTTTTAAAATTTCATTTTCTTTCTTACATACATTAGAATTTAATATTTTCTTCTGAAAAATTTCTCTCTAGACTCTACTTTGAATGGAAATTTCTTTGGTTTTTAACAAAATAAGAAATAAAGAGCTTAAAAAAAGAAATAAAAAGCTTAATAATAAAAAGCTTAAAATAAGAAATATACACAGCAACAATGTTTCAAATGTTTGTGATTAAAAAAACTTCTAAACTGTAAGAAACAAAATATGACGAATTCTGTATAAATAATGAAATTTTTAATATGAACTTCCTAAAATTGTAAAAATATAACTTGCATAAACTGAAGTTTCTTTTTTAATAGTCTTTTATCTGACTTAACCGTAATTTTATCATTTCCTTTGCTTTTCAAAATCAACATGCATTTTTGATAAGCTCAATAATAAATTAACGTAAACTAGGAAAAAAATGATCAGGATTTTAAGCAAAATAAATCAACACTTTTATATAAATATTTAAAACAATAACATTTAATAAACACTATATAATTCTCGTGTCTAAAATGCCTCATTTTTTTAAAGGAACTCATAACAGGTAATAGCCATCTTCTCCATTTTTCAATTAATAACATACCTTTTTTAAAACCCAAGTCTCCAGAAAAGAACATTTTGTTTTTAATTATCTTAATTTTATTTAGCTCTATTCATTCATTGATTAATTAATTCAAATTTTTCCATAAATTATATTAAAGCAAAATAAACTTTGATGAGAAAAGATGTTTGATATAGAAGTACAGGCACATTGCATAAATAAAAGAATCTTCTCCATGAAAAATTTGCAAAACTGTTAAAGTCGAACAACATTTTTTGACATTAGTTTATCAAGTAATTTGATGATATCTGTTTCAGATTGTTTGTTTGCTTTTTGTATAATTTGAATAACGAAATGAAGAAATTAAAAGGCATTATATTTCGAAAACTAAAAAAATAAAAGATTCTAAATTCGTTTAATAATTTTATCATTAAATTAATTTATTTCCCTTTATGCTTTTGTTAATTATTTACAAACTTATATTCTATCATTAAAATCAACTATTATATTATAAATTGAAACTAAACAAAAGCCATTATTTTGAGTAATAACTTATTTAAATTAATATGCAATCAATTGTCTGTTATCAATCGGCATAAGTTTAAATTTTGTAAAACAATTTCATTGATGTATTACTAAATAATATTTTACGAGAGTGTATATTTCCTAAACTTTATTAGATTATTTTTAATCACAGATATGTTTTTCTGACGAATTCCGTAAAAGAAGAAATAACACATTTTCTTAAATATTGTTGAAGTCAATAAATATATTACTAGTACAAAACATTCGTTATTATGCATGAAACAACCCTTTTTCTGTTCAAAATCCTTTTTTGCTTAAGATAAAATAATTTCAAAGCAGTTCTATTTAAATTAACTAAATTAAAAAGTAAATTCATTTTCTTTTATATTAAACTTTTTTAATATTAAAATTACATTTTTTTTATTTGTTTAGTTATACTGAAAATTATGAATCACATTTTTAATATATTAATGAAATTACTGAAAAGTATTTACCATTTGAATTATTTGGATTATTTTACAGTTTGTAATGCATCCTTACTTTGAATCTTGTAATTACATCAATTTCAATCACATACTATTTCAAGAATTTAATATTCAATAAAATATTGAATAATTTTAAGTAAACATATGTGAAGTATAACTTTCTATGGACAAAAAAAATTAATTTCATATTTTGTAACAACGCTATATTTACTAACTTCAAGAACTTTTAAGAAAGTGTGTTTCTAATTTTAAACATTTTTTGATTGGAAATATTCATTTATGAATAACAGATAAAAAAATGTATCAATTTTTACTTACGTTTAAATCTCTAATAACTGAGAAATCTTAGTTCTGAGAACCCTGTATATTTTATGCAAGTTAAATGTGTTTTGAAAACACATTTTTCATATGTAACTTAAAGTAAGTTATTACATATACAGAAATTTTAATCCCATTAAGTAAATATTGCATCTAAAAATCATTTTTTTTATAGAAAATTTTTGGGGAAGGACTGATTTTTGAAAATTTAGTGTATTTTATAGTAAAATTATAATTTTTATAATGGGAAAATTCTGGTATCACCTACAATATATTATGCAAGCGTATTGCATTATTTTTGTGATTTGTTTAATGTATCGTCATTAATTAGTTTTAATAAGCTTTGTTTAGAGTTATTTTATTTTTGAACGTTCCTAAATTAGTGCACATACTTTACGGTTATTGCCTAAATTTGATATTTTAGGAATATATCATTTTCCCAAATATATAAATGAAAAGGAAATAAAGATCAAATGAATCTCAAAAATAAGGAATGTAGAGAGAAATTTTAACTTCAGAACACAGAATGCATTTGATAAATGTGTACAAGATAATTACAAGTTATTTGTTTGAGATGCAATCAAAATAAACTTGCTTCTATTCTAAGATGTACGTGCGGAAGTAGCAGGTGGAAATGAAAGAGCACTGTTTAAATTCGCAGATGTTGCCTGGCAGATGGCGTTAGTTGTCATCTCTGGAATAGGTTTTAGGGTGGTATGCTTTGCAGCTAGAGTTAGTTTATGACTCGATGAAATATATTTTGCTCTTAAGTATATATCTTTGGTAAACATTGCAACATAGACAAAAAAAAAATGGTTTTTGAGGAGAGACTATTTTTCGTATTCAGTGAGCTTATCTTTTTTTTTATAGAGTTACTATTATTTATAAGTGAAATATCACTAAATCATATACAATGATTTCGGCTTACTTTTCTCGATTTAGAACAATGGATAGTTAAATAGTCTATCTCATTAAGATTTAAAAACTACCTGACAAGTTGTTATCGGATAATTTCTATTATTTAACCAATTTTAATGTACTATGTGTAAAGACTAATAATTTGATTTTACCAACTATTTTGTGCTATTTATCTTCTTTGATTTTTCCATCAGTAATTTTACATTTATGAAAAATGTAGTTATGTATAATTTTATACATTATGACATTCCACTAGCTTTATTGGCACATTTTTGCGTAGGATAAACAAAAAATAAATCTAAAGTGATTTGGTGCAATACATTGATATTTTTCTACCTACTTTAGTTTATTTCTATAAATTTTTATATGATTGCATTCAATAAAAGAATTATATATGATTAGTTATCATGAATATGTAGTTTCTTGTTGAAATAGTCTTCGTAAATCATGTTCTTAAGCAAACTCCATCATGTGTTATTTGAGTAAGAAATCTAATAAAAACTGTTAATTGTATATTTTCAATTCCTTTTAATTAATTGCATATTTACCAATTCGTAAATTCTTCTACTCACTTGAAAGCTCTTGTGGATTTATGACTATTCTAAATAAGAAAAATAAACATCACTCATAATTAGCTACACTGAAGAATTAATAATTTCCTTAGATAAATTGATGATCAAAAATGAGACTATAAACTTAAAGTATACTTGCAAGTATGCATAAGAATGTTCTACTCACATCTGCTTAAGAATGTATCTGTTTACGCAGTTTACACTGTTAATTTTCACATACCTCAAAATCCGTGAGAGAAGAAGAAAAATATTTTTATAGTTTTTTCCTGTCGAATATTCATATTCTGTTTAGAATCCTAATTTTACAATTTTCCAAATACGTGGCCAAATATTATTTTCAATACAATGAATAATAATTTTGTTGTTTTTTATGCTCTTCTGCACCCTGTTTTGATAAATAACACACATTCCATAAATTAAGTATTATGCCAGAACTGGCAATTATTAGAGTAGAAATAAAATACACGTGACATATTCACAAAATGTATATATTAAACAAATAAGAAAGAACAAAAGAGTTGATGCATGTATGAAAACAAGCGAATACAAATCTACCAAAAGCACTTTAATTATATACCTCTCGTGCTTTAATGGTTTACTCATCGTATATGCTCCGTACGAGGAAATACAGTTCGTACAATGTAGAGGCATGTTAAGGATTCTATTATTGATCTGCACTTGGGACAGAGAACTGTATTAAGCAAGCATTGCTCTCCGAAGGTCTGAAATAAATGTAAGAGATATTTGACGGCTTCGATTCGTCTGCAAAGATTCTCCCATGCATATCTTGAATTCAATTCTGGTGAGAATGTTGATCATTGCATATGGGTGATATCCCCCAATTGAAGGCAGTGGTAAGTGATGTTCCAATGAGTTGAGATGAAGACGGTAAGGACGGGCGTTGTCATCTATAAATTAAGTGACAACGGCACCTTTAAAGGAATAGATATGTTGTTCAAGAAATGTCCGGATAAATATGGTTTATCATGGTTCCGATTTGAACATGTACATATATTCTAAAGTACAGTATAAAATGCATTCCCAAACTAGCACTCTTGCACCACCGTAACGTTGGCGTTCAACGACGTTGTCTCTGTGGTACTGAGTTCCCATTTGAACGTCCAACATGAATCAGTCTAAACCTCGCCTTGTAGGAAAATATAACAGAAGCCCACCGAAACGGTGTCCACACTGCATGTTCTCAACTCGAGGCTAATCTCTTGAAACAGTGGTTTTCCATGAACGGAACACGTCTGACAGTCCTGCGAGAATATAGATTATAATGTTCCAAACATCTGTATACGATTAGTCTTGAAACGGTCATAGCCACACTGACGATAGCTGAAGTGACAAGTCCTGAAGTGCAATGTTTCGTCTCTTTCTTTTCCTGTTAAATA
Organism: Latrodectus geometricus; assembly: GCA_026290005.1. Classification (NCBI taxonomy): domain Eukaryota; kingdom Metazoa; phylum Arthropoda; class Arachnida; order Araneae; family Theridiidae; genus Latrodectus; species Latrodectus geometricus. The sequence continues at coordinate 56,309 of JAPDSC010152922.1, forward strand.
CTGATCGTCATTCGGCATTGACAATCGGGGGTGACCTGCACATACATAGAGGCAATACTTTGGATAATTCTTAGTTTCTCAGCTACTCTTATTTATGTAGCCTGTATTCCAAACTGATAATTGTTCCACGTAAACATCTGCTACATGCGTCCTCTGTGTCATACCTATGTGGTCACGGCATTGAGAGCCGTGCGATCTGGTTGTGAACAAGTTTCCTTCTTTTCCAAAGATCCCTATTTACCCCTCGCTTACACTCTCGTCATTGTGGCTTATGCTCGGCGTCATCAGGTGCCTTCCTATATGTCCATGTATATGTTATTTCTAGAAGTGGCATTTATCTTTTCACGTTCAATTTTTGTATACTTTTAGTTTACACTTAATTTATGGACATGTGTGTATTAATTAATTCATAGTTCTGCTAATGGTTACATTTTCACTCATTAGCTAATATCCATCTATAAAAAATGTTTAATTATTATTAACATTTGATTTAAAATATAATATTATTAAAAACCAAAAATAGGTGTTTAGCTACTTGGTATGCTTAAATTTATTTTCTTTATCAGCAGTTTCGAGGCAGTAATTTTGAGATTTTTTTTAGAATTTCTATATTTGGTTCATGATTTTATGAATAGCAGGTATCAACAGACAGCTAATTTGAATACATCATAATTTAATAGATATTAATCAAAAATAAATTAAATTTAGAAACATTTTTAGACAGTGAAGAACACAATAAGTAATGTATTCTATTAAATATTCCTTTTTATTCTCCCTTACATTTTTTCCTTTTCAAATCTATTCCCTTAATTCAATAATATTTTTATATCCGTTGTAATAATTCAGCAATATTGCCATTAATAATTAGAATTACATTTAAATAACAAAACCTATATATTTGCTTTTGTTTATGACTGATATCACATTTATATTTTAACAATATTTTCAATGAAAAATAAATGTAAAATACCACTGTTTCACTAATTACGTTAAAAAATATCATTATCAAAATCTTAAGAATTCAGTGTTGAAAATATCAAAACGATTATTGTTTTTATAAGAACTCATGTTATAATGAAATGTTAATATTACAGAACGGAAAGCATTTAAAGTTAAAGATATTCATTTCTGTAGCAGCATTAGTATTGTGCTGTACATGTTAAATTTACATCATCAAAATGCTATTCATTGCACTAAGGATGATTTTTCAATCGAATAACACTCTGTTATTTCACGATTCAGTAACAACTAGGTTTATTCCCTTAACTGGATTTTAATTAAATATTTCATGTAAGGACTTCAAAATCGATGAGTACCATATCATGCAAATTAATTAGCATGATTAGTACCGAGCAATAGACTTATTTTGAAAAAAAAATATTAGGTAATGGTGCAAATTATCTTCAGGAATAATAGGATAAAATGAGTTATTACAATTGAGATTATTAAAGAAATTTATAGCAAAATGAACGAGTTTATGAAATTGATTAACTAAATATGATAATGGCAATAAATGATGATAAATGTAATAGTAATGGTGATAAAGCAATGAAGATAGTTATATATACATATATAAAAGTGTATGTAGGCGCATGCATACGTACATATGAGTGTGTTCATTTTCTAATTTACTTAGTCAAGAAATCGCTTCATAACTCACTCAGGAAATCAACACAAATATTCTCATTAAATTGGAAAAACAAATAAATATGTGTTTAGTTAATTCTTAAAAATTTAAACCTGTTAAAATGATTTAATGATGAATTTATTTCAAGCATTCAATTCTCTTTTTACATCAACATTACATTAAGTTTAAGAAAAAGCATTTGTTTTAAGAGAAATTCCTTCACTTTTGTTTACATGTACCAACTGATCATCTTGAATGAAGCTAAAACTTTTTTCGTTCTGTTTTTAAAATGAAAAAAATGAATTTATATTAGAAGCAAAGCATCAAAAGTCTCCACATAAATGAAAAAAATGAATGGTTTTTCGAATTATTTTATTTATTGCTGGTTAATTTTTTCTGATATTTGTTATCCTACTGAATACGCCTCTTCGAAAAATTTTATATCTCTTAAAAAATGAGACAAGATAAAAGGGAATTTATCTTAGAAAAGTGGAAAGTAAAAAAGATGAATATATATAAAAGAATTCACGTTTTATGAATATTTGGTGTTAGCTATTTGGCAACGGTCCGCATCTGACAAATTGTGATAGAATGTTTGAGTGCCAAAACTTTCTGGAATGAGTCCATGTTTTGAAGATCAAATACAATACGCAAGGGAATTTTATTGAAAAAAATCGGAAGTTTTTATTAGGAAAATATTTTACTCCCTGCAAAAGTAAATAATGAAACAATAATTTTCATATTTAATGTTGTTAAATAATGTATGGTAAATGAAGAAAATGTGGTAGTTATAATTTAAAGTAAAATGTAATATTAACTAAATTATGTTTTAAAAATAATGTGATGAAAATGAATTATTGTTATTTTAACCTTTATTTTATTTAATTTGTTAACTAGATTGATGATATACTAGGACTTTTACCTGCATATATGGTCGATGTTAAAATCTTACCTATTTGAATACGTATAGCTGGTATAGCTTGGTTAAAATTATATTCGTTTTTTATCATTGTAAACTATCTAGCGCAAATTTTCTGTCAAGAATAATTTAAAGATGATATTAGATGATATAGTAGTTGAATTTTTCCTAAGTTAATTTTTTATATGCATTTAATTTCATAAATATTAAGAAAAAGCAAAGACACCAGAAACAAAAAATAGCACATTGTGAAAACTTTCATTTATACATACACACACTATGTTATGGAAAGTTATGACAATAATAAAGATCTACTTCAAAATAAATCTTGAAGTTTAATGATAATATAAGGAGTGAGAAGTTCTTCGCCTTACTCAAAATTCTCTAGAAAAATTTTTCATTCTCAATCCTGTTGAATTCACTGAATGAAGATGAGACTGCAACAATACACTCTTAATTTCGTAACAGACGCATTTTATCAACTACATTCATAATATATTATACTTTCTCCATTTACTAATGATTGTGAACATGTTTCTATTTACATATGTGATTGTACTTACGGGTCTCATTTATAAATAGAATTATAATACTCATCATTGCTTGTTAGAAATCTATTTTTATTTAACTTTGCTCTGTAATTAAAACTCGTTGCTTGTTTACTGGTTATGACTGATCTACATATTAAAGAAACATCAATTTTGATAACTTTAATGCATCTAAATCTTATATATTTAACTGAATTTAAATGAATGTAATCTTGAATAGACATCAATTTACTTTACGCTAAATCAGTTTTTTTTCCTGTGGATTCCAGATCATTGCGGAATTCCTGGAAATGATGTTGCTGACTTTTTGGTGAAAGAAGGTGCAAGAGTACTTCAGAGACCCTTGAATATCCTTTCTTTCCATTCATTAAAATTAGTAATTGAGAAAAAACATGTTGCGAGCATAAAATAGAAAGCATTATGTGATTCTGCCAGTAATCCTTGGGTTTTCCTGATTAAGGGGTCAGAAGCTATACCAAATTTTTTGAGACGTGTAAGTGTAAGTTCTACAGGCCATGACTGTTTGCCAATGTATTTGTATCAATTAAGACTCTGAAGTTCTCCATGGTATTTTTGTGTAAAACAGATCAAATTTTTGACACTAATCTGAATGTATTTTTAATGTGTACAGTTAAGAGGTATTGGAAGGCCCGAGAACTAATGAAGTCATCAGCAGTTTTCAGGGTATTTGAAATAAATAAATAACATTAACTTAGAGGATTTATTTCATTTAACCATAGGTTGTAACTCCTACTTTATTAAAGTATACAATGATTTTTGGACAGTTCCGCTGTCTACTGCATGAGTTAACTAATGAAGGCATCTCATCGAGTTCAAATATGATGCATTGAGTAGAAAAGATGATCCACGGAATTACTTAATAAAAAAGAGAAATCAGAAATAGCACAGTAGTTTGAAATCAGTTTTTATTTGAATATAATACATTTCTGGTATTGGATGGTATTTGAGAGATTGACCTCTTATTATTTTATTGTTATATTAAAGAGTTGTTATTTCAGTGGACTGATTGTTAGAATAATATATCTCGTTTCATGTTTGTTAACTAATCAGAGATCATAGTAATGAAAGGTCTATATGCAATTCCAAAACACATTGTCTATCCCTATTATATTGTGGAAAGGAATCACATGATCTACTACTGTCATTTAAACGTGATTCAAAATTGCGAAATAAAAATATGATAATATCATTATTAGTAATATTATTATAGAAATATTATGATAGTAATAAATGATAGTTAAAATTTACACATTAAAAATTATTGATCTTGGGTATCTCTATATATCATTAATTATTCATCCCATTAAAATTTTGTCTAAAACTGTTTTACAAGCATTTAAAAGTCTTTGATTTGGAATTCTAGAAATAATATAAAATTGCATTTCTAACTATACAAGAACAGTATTAACAATATAAATATTATTTCTAAGCCAAAACACACAGATTAGAAAAGCGATAATTTATATGAAATTAACTTAAAATACGATAATTATAGAAACTTTTTAAATTGAAAATTGTTTTTATTTAAAAAGGATACGTTATTCGATTAAATATAAATAAAAATACATTTTATTCCGGTTCAGATGCAATTTAATTAAGTTTTAACATTATATTAAATATTAGTAGCTATTTTTACAACAGTAAAAGTAGTATTTTTTGTCGTATTTCACAAATTAATGAGAGGATCATCCAAAGTACTTTTCATTTAGAAGAAACTTTTTTTTATATATTTAAAATCAGAATAAATTTATTATTTAACAAGATAAATATTTCGTAAATATAAAGTCACTTTTTATAATAGATGGTTAATTGGATAATTTTAAATTTAAAAACTTTTTTCTTTAAAATTTATAAAAATAATAGCGAATCCTTTTACTAATCAAAATTTATTAGATTTAATTAAAATTGAAAACTTTACCATTCTACTTTTATGGGAATGGTAGCGAATATCATTTAACAGAGTGTCAGTAACCAGTTCATATGTTCCATACATTAATTTTTTTATCTACTCCCCGCATTTTGATTTTATTTATAATTAACCTCTCTAACAATAACGAGTTGTATTGAAAATTACTAATTTCACATAACTTAAAATGCTTTCTAATTTTTCTACAACTATAGAAATTTATTCGAAGCCAAATAAACGAATGATGATGTAATCGATGATATTAACTTTGTGAACTGGCTGTCCTCAAAGCAACTGACACCAGCGGTCAGTTAGTGGGTCAATTCTACTGTGTTTAAAGGAGAGCCCATATATTATTGCTAAACAGCGATAATGTCATCCAAAACAACAAGCGGGAAACAAAAATCTGGTTTAATCATGCTGAGTTTAAATTCTCTCTTGACATGGATGTGGGTTACAAAACAGATGAAATGAACTCGTTTTTTCACCAAATCATTCGTTCGGGAAACTAAAAAACTAAATCAAACTTGAATTCATGGGTTGTTGCCTCCGATTTAACGTTCACCTTCCTTGGACCGATTTAAATGACCAAACTGGAATGCCTTTTGCGAAAGGGTTAAAACGTGAGATGGAATGCGGTGATTTTGAAGGAATGTCAGGAAGAAATTAAAAAAAAAATGTTGATGTCATGCTATTCTGATTTCTGTGGAATTATGGAGAAACGTGAAGATGAAACTTTTCGGTTTCTTTTGATTAGAAATGTTTCAAGCGTGTGGGTGCAATTTAATACGAATTGCTTATAACATGATATTTAAGTAGTTTTTTTAAATTTATACTACACTTATCTATGATTTTTAATAGCAAACTTTCAAGTTAGTTTTTGAATCATGGAACATAAAACTTTTCACTGATGTAATTGAATCCAAATTTTATTGTTTTAGGATTTGGTTTTTTTTTATACGTTTTCATTTTAATTAAACATTTAATTCAATTAATTAAGTCATTACATTTTTTTTATTTCTGAATAAAAATATAAACACTTGGGAGGGAGAATTTGAAATATATAAATGCTCCTATTTTATATTGTACATTATAACATTTAATCATGTGAAAATAAATATGGTTGCAATAATTTGAAATATTTTCCATTCAGCTAAGTCATATTTTTAACAGTTATGCTTCTTGTAATTACTAATCATATTTAAACATTTTGAAAGCTTTTACAATTTTTTTGACTATTGTCCATATTTAAACTTCAGTAATAGGTAATTGAAAATTTTTGAATGCAAATTCTCGAAAATTCTGCAGTGGTCGTACTTATAGCCAAAACTGGACTTATACAATGCACTTTTTTAGGTTCACAGAATTTCATTTTTTATAGTATATACTTTTTATGGGAATATTAATTATTTATGTCAGTACATCCACAATATTTGGAATTAAATTTCAAACATTGGAAAAAGTATAAGGATTATATTTAAAAAAATACAAACACAGTAATTGAATAATAAATTTATAACTTAATTATGCATATTGTATATCACCTCTGTATTAGATATGCACAATGAGAAAGTCACCACAATTTATAATGAAATTTTAAGGAAATTACCAAATCACACACATACAATTTTCAGGCACAAACAGAAACAATATCGATAACAAATATCATTTAGGTAAAATTAATACAAATTAGACATGAAAGTGATTTATTGCATTTATTGATAAGGATACTTATGTATTAGCGCCACTGCAGTTAATTTCGTATTAAAACTTAAATAGAATTAGCATTTAATCTATTGTTAGAAAATTTATTTTACTCATGATAAAAAGTTTTCTAATAATTCGAAGAAGAAATTCTCTAATTATAAAAACTTTTCTTTGAAATTCAATGAGCTTAAAAAGCTACGGTGGCACTAAAACTTTCGTACCCTATTGAGTCTATTGGAAGGTTTTGGTCGTTTTTAGAATAAAACAAAAAATTAAATTTTTCATAAATATAAACTTTGTGAAATAATATAACTGCAATCATAATTTAAGACTTATTGCCAACGTGAGGTTAAATTGTATAAAAAAAATTTAAAAAAATTTTTTTAAAAAAGTTCCCTACTCTAGAGGCCAAAATTTACACCAGTGTGAGTCTGATATCTTTTTCATTCTCGATTTTCTTACAAATTTTTTTGCCTTGCAAAAAATTTTGTAGGGACAAAAACAAGTGATAATCGAAGGGTGATAGGCCCGAGGAGTATGATGGAGGCAACAGAATTTTCTGGCCTAGTTCTGCGACTTTCTTACTAATCCCCAAAGCAGTATGAGGCCTGTCATTCTCTTGAAGTAGTTTGATGTCCTTCCTATTGATCATAGCAAGCCTCTTCTCTTGGTGTGTTATATTCAGCTGACAGTATCTCTCCGAATTTAGCCTTTCATTTAGTTTCAACAGCTCAAAACTTATTGGTCCTCGAATGTTTCACTATATACACATTCTATTGTTCCGGCTCAACTTTGGTTTAGTGGTGGAGGGGGCAGGTTTTTCGGGTTTACAATATGCCCTTTTTCTTATGATGGTAATCCATTTCTCCCAGTTAGATTCGGTCTAAGAGGGTTTCGATTTTGTTGCGTGCTAGCAGAGATGCGCATATGATGATTCGATCATTCAATTGCTTCTCACTAAACTAATGTGGTGCCCGTTAAGAATACTCTAAGAGGGTTTCGATTTTGTTGCGTGCTAGCAGAGATGCGCATATGATGATTCGATCATTCAATTGCTTCTCACTAAACTAATGTGGTGCCCGTTAAGAATACTTCCACACAAACCCTAATTTTTGAATATGGTCCAAAATGGTCCAAATAGTCCAAATACGAAACATCTATACGCCCTGATATAGTTAAGTGATTACTTTTATATTTAGCTGAAATGTGTGCGTGTGTGTTTGAACTTATCATTTCATAATACTTACTTATTTCAATACTTTATTATTTCATAATAAAGTATTGAACATTTATTAAGAAATATTTTGTAAAAGAAAGTTAAATAATCACTTTAATTTTTTGGTTATACTGTTAATAACTGTAGTCAACTTTTGCAATGTAGATAAAAATATTTCAGACCATAAACAGATAACACCGTGTCAAACACGAAAAAAATAACAAGAAGTTGTAAAGATAAAAGAAAACTAACGCACTTAATATTATTCTCATATTTATCATTAATGAGTTAGCTGTAAAAGAATAATAGTGTTTTATACCAATAAATTTTTATTTTCAGCTCAGTTTTTACCCAATTAATAGATACTTAGAGAGAAAATAACCTTTAATAGAAAACAGTCGAATGCTTTATACAGCAATTTTATACTTGAATTACGATCAAGCATTAATTTCTTCACAACAACCACTGCATCAAACTTATACATTTTTGATGTAAAATTAAAAATCCTTAATGTCTGGGATAATTTATTTATCGACGATAAAAGTACAGACCACCTTGTTATTCATAAATTTACAAATATAAATATATGTATGTATGTATTGCCTCTCTTTTATTCCAAATATTGACAAATATTACATTGTTTTACTTGTAAATGCAACTATACTGCATCTACACTTTAAATTAATTATAATATAATTTTTTGACATAAATAAACACTCAATTTACAATTCTACTTTATGAAAAAGTTTTTTATATTTTGCTTATAATATAAAATTAAAGTATTCATTTCTAGGAGAGGAAAATTAATATAATCTACTTCACTGTACATATTAGTTTGGGGAAAAAGAAATCCATTGTTTTTACGTAAACTTTTTGTAACTTCTTTCAGATTCGCTTTGTAAAAAGGTTTAAAACAGTTTTCATGTAGATTTTTAGGTCTTGTGCGAAGCTACGACTGCTGACATGCTGTCAAGTTTGATAATTTTTGATATTTTATAGACATTCTCGACGATGTTGTATCCATGCGAGGTGCATCTTTATCATCCAAATACCCAAACGGAATCGATGAAACCAAAATTGTGCGTAACTGGTTGTTACAGTCTTATATAGGACGATAAGCACCTTTCACAATTTTAGCCACCTGGTTAGCATTTTCGCCATTATAAAAGAAAAACTAAAATGTATCGAATTTTCTGTTTGTTGTCTTCTATTTTTAAAACCTTGTACTCGTAACTGAATTAATCAAACAAAAAACCGCAAGAGAATATTTTAGTGTCAAATGTCACCTTTCCAATGAGCATAAATTTGAAATTTTTTGATAGATACCTCACGAGATAGTGATCACTACAGACGTCTACCGAAAAAATAATGGATAACTTGTTCCCCAAACTAATATATTTCCATGTACTATATATCACATATAATTATAATTTCACTTGAATCTGAAGTAAATAGTTGATTAGCAATTTCAAATTCCTTTCCAAACAAAATATAATATTTTAATACTATGATAAGATATTTTATATAAAATGATTTATCAAAATCG